>JAHZNI010002774.1:0-14222 GCA_027744415.1 Seira ritae
AAACATTACTTCATATCCTATATACAATACATACTCTCAGATGCAGCGTCTCGGGGAAGTGAAATCATGAAACAATTAATTTTTATTCATTGCATTTCATAAAACTTTCCATGAACATTTTTATCAAGTTTTTTTTTCAAATTGAGAGTTCCCTATTTTAAAAAGAGTAAATTCACATGCATAAAGTTTGATTTATAGCTAAAGAAGCTGGTTTGCGGCTTCTCTAACTAAGCCTAAAGATATTACCATACCCAACATTTTGGTTATGCAGGGAAGCGCTTTATAACTTCTTATGCTGAAGCATTGGCCGAGTCATGGTGTTCATCCTTATGCAGCATAGCAGCTCATAAAGCAGAAAAACTAAAACTACTTTATAGATTTAGATATACATATATTTTTTTAAAAAGAGCTCTTGTTATTATTACATACAATGTTGCAGATATACATATATACATCATTCCCTTAATTTCCTAGCCTCATGTTCGTAGCATTATTATCTACATTACAATTACAACAATGTAGTGTACTTATATATTCCTCCAATGCTCATGTCCATCAGAATTCATGTTCCTCATCTTCATGCATCACATTTTTGCATTACGTGCTTGCTTCATAGAAAAGTGAAAATAAAACAAGCTTTGCTTTGCTTGGTTTGGACTTATGGAATAGCTGCTAATGTTAAAAATGTGCTTCAGACAAAATGGAATGGTAAAGAATGGGCTGGAAAAATACTCACTTTACGAAACAACAATAATAGTCGCTGGAAAAGACTTTGCCACCTTTTTGACTTTGCTTTAGATTCTTGCGAATCAATCACAAAAGCCCGTGTCATATATCCTACGAGAGGAAAAGAAATGTAAGTCGTGAGAATTTTTGTGTGTGGGCCTCCCCGACTTATGATTAAGGTTTATATTTAATCAACGGCCGATTAAGCATCATTAGAATGCGATGTAAATGTATTACGTCATCTTAATTAGAGCGGATAGTTAAGTTAGCTAGCCGCTGATGTGACAGCAAAACAAGGGAATCGAATGGAAGGAAGAAAAGTGAAAACAAAAAGAGCGCTGTCGAAACGATTTCTCAGCTTTTTGTGTCCCCAATTAAAATAGTAGTTTCCATTCCTACAAAGTTTTTAATGCATTTTTGAATAGCAGCTAAAATATGATCGCGTTAAATAACGATTGAGATTTTAAAATTTCGAGTTATGCAGGTCTAGAGTCTAGAGGAGCAGCTGCAAAAAGTTCGGTTCTCGACGTTCTTCGTGTGACTGTTATTGTAGTAGTTTAAGAGGGCTGGTGTCGTCGTCGATAGTTATAGATTGTTGAAAGTGAAAACAAAGTGTTAAGATGGATCAAATGCTCCCGAGTCCGGGATTCAATATCCCGAGTATTGGAACACCTCTTCATCAACCTGAAGAAGAACTTATCCTACCAGCGGCTCAGCAAGCTCAACATGCGCTGGGAAATAGTATGAGTAATTCCCAAGCCACCTCCGGGATCGGGGCGGGGAGCAGTGGTCTCGGAAGTACGGGTGGTGCTACCTCCTCGTATTCCATGGGAATGGCATCCTTAACGCCACATAGTCTGATGGCTCCACAGACGCCGGTGAGTTTAATGATTGTGCAAGGTTTTTATGGAACCTTGTACCTTCTTTTCCTGTTGTTTGGTTTGCCAATAAAATCCGCCAAATATAATGAAATTGTCAATAAAAAACTTTACAATAGTTTATTTATTTTATGGTTGATAAAACGGTTTCAGACAGACGAAGATGGATGATTAATAAATCAAGTAAAAAATTATGTCTGTATGTGTTAAAAAAATCTTTTTGTCCAACAGCAAAACCTTTTATCCGTTGAACCATCGGGGTCCGTGTATAATTTGACGCAACCCATGAGTGTCCCTATGAGCATGGGTATGTATGCTCCTGCGACTCCTTCCTCTGTCGATCCTGCGATCGTTCCCCAACTACAGTAAGATTTCTAAACATTTTATTCGAATTTCTTACATTGGTACATTTAATGGAGATATGTAGTATATGATAATATTAATAATATATCAATATATGTAATATTCATGTGTATTTTGTATGTTCTCTTTGTAGAAATATAGTATCTACCGTCAATCTAGGGTGTAAATTAGACTTGAAGAAAATCGCGCTACATGCCCGAAATGCAGAATATAACCCCAAGCGTTTCGCTGCCGTAATTATGCGTATACGTGAGCCAAGAACCACCGCCTTGATTTTTAGTTCGGGGAAAATGGTTTGCACCGGTGCAAAAAGTGAAGAGGACTCCAGACTCGCTGCAAGAAAATATGCTAGAATTGTTCAAAAATTAGGATTTCAGGCTAAATTTTTAGACTTTAAGATACAAAATATGGTGGGTAGTTGCGATGTAAAGTTTCCAATTCGTTTAGAAGGCCTGGTTTTAACCCACAGTCAGTTTAGCAGGTAATCTCAAGACTATTTAACCAACCCGTACTTCTTAAGCGTTTTCATCATTTTGCAAAGATTAAATTCATTGTAATTTTGTTTTCGTTTGTAGCTATGAACCGGAGCTTTTTCCTGGACTTATTTACCGTATGGTCAAACCCAGAATTGTATTGTTAATTTTCGTCTCTGGGAAGGTTGTACTGACTGGTAAGAACTGGAATTATCGATTTAATTTTAATGTTAGCCTCACTGTTCGTTTCATTCGTTCATTTGTTAAATGTTTAAATGATTTGTATTACAGGAGCAAAAGTGCGGCAGGAGATATATGAAGCGTTCGAGAATATCTACCCTATCCTGAAGAGTTTCAAAAAGCAATAATCATAATTAGATTGTTCATCAAATAGACACGGAGAACTGTGACTCTTCTCTTCAGAGAAGTATTGGATCATAGCACCACCGAATTTCTTCCATTTTCTGTTGTTCTTAGTTGGGCAGAAAGTCGTGCAAATCAATTTCTATGCGTAATTTTTTAAACCAGATTTTGTTTAAGAACTCAAACTTAATAGAACATCACCCTATGCAAGAAAATCGTCATAATGTCCATTCTTTCGTGTTGATATTAAGTTATTTCAGATGTAAAGTACTAAACTATCACTACTTGATAATAAAAAATAAAATGTATCTCATATTATTAGTAGAATAGAGAAATTAATTGTGTGTTTGATATTTAATATTTAGTTAGAGTTAATCATAGGGTATTGATCATACTGCATATTTTTGAGGAAAGTTGGGTGTTTTTAACTCTATTATATGTTACGTAGCTGGCTCGAACAGTGGAATAAACCCTTATACTTATTTTAACTTAAAGTTAAATCTTCTTATATAAAGTTGTGTTTTTAGTAAAAAGGTATTATATCGTAAATAACTTTGTTTTTTTACTCACTTTTGGTTTTATTTCAGTTACAATAATGTAATTAAATCAGCCAAAAATTGATCCGTGGTATTTCGTTCGACCATACATTGAATCGGAGACTTCAATTTTATACGTATTTCATATTAAATAATATTGACATTATGTTATACTAGCCTAAAATATTTAAAAACTGCCTACATCACTTTACCGTTTACCAAAACCAAGAAGCTGAGCATTAATGAACAACTAAGTATGTGGTTGATATTCATATATAGTTAGTGAAGTTTTTTTTGAAATTTGTGTTCAAATGCGTTAAATGTCCCTCATGAATTAGTACAGAAAGTTGCATGAATAAATAAAGAAACCTGCTTACTAAAAGTCGTTTTTATTTTTGGTTTCGTAAATGAACTTTCTATTTATTGCATTTCGACCATGTGCCTTCGTTTTTATTGGAGGATATTATCATCACTTCAATCTTTCCATGCCTTGCCAATTAATTTCTAAATCTAAATTGCAGGTGTCTTAATTAATTTCTTTTATTTAGTCCATTGTGTGGAGTTCAAATCCTTTTAGCCAATGTTTTATGCATCTGAAAACAGATAAGTCGAAGACGAATACGGCGAGGTAATAAAATTAAAATGCATAAGGATATAATATATAACTTTTTCAAGGACTAAATAGTTCATGAAAAGAATGTTTCAGCAACATTGAATGATTATACATTTACTCAATAAATATTATATAAATACAACAAAACAAACTATGCACATGGTTGTGCTTTACATACAGAAGATTGTATTTGTAAAAGCAGTCTCCAGTAAACAGGACTGCCCAACTGTATTATTTATTTATACACACAGTAAGATATAGTTAGTCGGTAATCACAGACATATTAATCCGAATTCCCATATTTCCTTTCCGTTATTTTAATAATACGGCGATTTTCAATACAAACATGAGAACAAGAAGGAATTCGGATTCGGAAAAGTGCAGGTTGAGGTTATATAATTAAAAGCATTCGATCGCAAGTATTTATTCCTCTTCTTTTTCATTTTCTTCGTTACTTTCATCATCTAGCACTACAATTTCCATTCCCGGCATCCCCTTGATAACTTTCTTGACTTTTGTTCCAGGGGGTAGAACACCTTTAGGGATTACAGGCTTTGTTGAAGGAATAGAACCAGTACTTGCCCCAGAGGTACCGCTGCCAGCAGAGGTAGATGGTTTCGCTACGATGACTTTCTCCTTCTCAACAGTAGCGACAAACTCGCTTACATCAAACAAGCCGTGGTCGTTGGATGTCTTCAATAGAGGACACAAAAGGGATGATTCAACTCCCAAAGTGTACTCGCAGGTCTTTGGTTCAAGAAGATATACTGCAATAGCAGAAGGGCTGGGATTATCTACACATTTTAGCTTGACTTCTACAGACCGGGGCTGAGCGGTTTGGTCGCATGAATCTCCATTTGAGTAAAAGTGAATGACAGTCCGCTTGTTCTGCATAGTGATTGATTTTTTGTGAGGATGCTTGTCCAGATATTCTATGTGCTTGTCTTCGTTCCACCTCCCAAGCATTATTTCAGTTCTGGAACCTCCCTTATCTTCTTCGTGGTACTGAAGCACATATTTTCCAAAGCAATATTCAAACTTCCACCAGCTAGAGCCCTGAAAGACATTCCACAAATAAATGTCAATAGTACAGTACAAATAAATAATAAAAAGAAAATTTGAAGCACATCTATTCCTCTTCCTTCAATTTTGTAAGTATCTCATTCAAGTTTTATCCATACCCCAGTCAAACAGTTCTTTCCACTCAAAAATCCAGCAAGGAATGAATTATCGTGAAGCGCTGGTTTTGAAGGCTTCAAGTATTCCTCCTCCGTTTCTTCAGATAAAATTTCAATGGGCCTAACATCCCCTTTGATTTTAGTTTCCAATAAGGACTCCAAGTTTTGCTGCAGTTTGAATTTATAAAACAATGTTGTTTAAATATTATAGAATGAAAACAGCATGACTGACAAGTCATAAACTAAATTACCAAGAGATGTTCATGCTTTAATTTAAAGCTTTCTGCCTCAAGCTCAACAAGGGCTCTAGGGACTTTTGGTGCTCCACTAAGACTGTGACAATTGATCAAGTTTTCTCCGGCATCTCTAGACCTATAATAGCAATTATTGACAGCTAATTGCGGTTTTACATTATCTGTAACCAAAACTAACACAATTATCAGCAATAACCAAACAATAAATAATGACGGATACGTACTTGTAGTCAGGATGCTCGCATAAATTCGGAGATAGTACAACGATTTCATACTCGCAAGTTGATGTTTCTTCCAACGAGTAGATTTCGTGCTTCCCCAACGGATAGCAAACATATAATACTCGAGTCATTCTTGGTTGACCGTTGAGGTCACAAAATGTTCCATCTGTCATATTGATCTGTAGATAAGGCATGTTCACTCCATCAATCTTTTTGGTAGGAATTTGCGACCTGAAATCAGGATTGGCCATTTCTCTTTCGAGACTGGTTCCTGCAATAACAAAACATTAGTCAGGTCCGATACAAGCTCCACACTTTACGATGTTATCATCAAATAGTCGAACAAAAATTCTCGAGGCTCTGCAACTTACTCATTTTTTCGTAATCTTCTTTTGTCCAACGACCCAGAAAATACTCTTGTCTTTTGACTTTCTTGCCATCCCTCTCCTCGTGATACTGGCGAATGTATCGGCCGTGACATACTTCATACATCCAATATTGTTCCAGCTACAAAAAATAAAAATGCCAATTAAGAACTAAGAAGTCACACTCAAATATTCGGGCAATTCAAATAAGAACACCATGAAGTTGGCCGTACCTTGAAGCTGCAAGCAAAGGATTGAGTGAATAACTGTGAAATCAACTCCAGAGGATTTGGCCCTGTGTATGGTCCCGCATCTTCAACTGGCGTGTCATGCGGCTTGGGCAGAACGCACTGGTACTTTTCATTCCTCGCTGTCCTCATCATGATTGAATCCGAGTTTTCTGACAGTTCATTTTGTAACTATTCAAATAAAACAAATTCACATGAAGCATAAAAAGAAATTAAATCAACCAAACACACATTCAAAACTGATAACGCATTAAATTAATAGGAAAATAATGTTACCAAACTTTCATCTGCAAGAGGACCGGCCCAATTAATTTTATGCAGGATAGTGTCATCGATTGCTTCCAGGAACATCGACGACGACGCACAAACCGTTACAAAAACAACTAAGGTACATGCGCATACTACAACTAATGATGCCGGAGTGAACGCATATTTTCTAGAGCTTCCACTACGATTTCTTACGTTGGGTTGCGCCATTTTCACAGATTCAAAATCATAAACAATAATTTACAGTTTCGTCCAATAATATTATAATAATAGTCATCCACTTTCCTGGGTTTAGGTCATCTTCGGCACTCTAACTACTTCAACCACAACAACAACCATCAAAACATCAATGACCTATAAACCTGGAAGAACAGTACTACTCTACTAGACTTTAGCTTCCGATTTTAATTACAACAGGCTAACACCGAATTAAACAGGTTATATATGTCCCGCAAATAACAAGGTAATTTACTAATTTATAGTTATAAAAGCTATTTAAAACGGAAGATTGACAGTAAACTTGACGTGCTTTAGAGTTGTTGTTATCATCTGATTGGCCATATGAAAGCAGATCAACTCAAAAGCTTCAAGCAACTTTTTGCGCCACACAATTTCTATGCAAGAGGAGCAAAGCGAGTAGAAAGCAGAGTTACTTTTTGAGCACGTAAAAAGCGGTGGTGGTGCTATGCTATGGTGGTGCAAGCAAACTGCAAACGAGCGAGCGGACAGTGGACAATGCAAAGTAAATAAATGGTGGAAATTGCAAGGAAATTGTATACTTCCCAAATCAAATAATAAAATCACAATTTCTAATTACACTACAATTATCGTGACACGACAGTCAAGAATTGACTAAACCGTTCATTACAATTAAATTACTGAATAATATCGTTCAGCCTCAGCGAGATAGATAAAGTAGAGGTCTCAGTAAAACTTTTGATTTTTTAAAAATTGTTTTGATTAATAAAGTTGAACTAATCTACAGCTACAATAGAAGTGGCCCAACAATATTTCAGCTTTATCTAAAATACAAAGTAGGCAGTAATTTAGATTGGTAATTTATAATAAAGTTAAAAGGTAGAAACGCATGAAAATATGCTAGAAGTCGCATTTCCTGCTTTCTCTGATTCTACCAATTTACTCTTTCTCCCGGGGAAAGTATAAGTATTTGGTATGTATCGTAAAGGAAGTTTATTGAGAGTGCATCAATATTCTTTTTATTAATTCCTCTTTACTTCAATCAATCCTTCCCTTTTGTTGTTCACCTTTAATTAGTTGATGCTCAATTGAGACTGTATCGCCCGGTGGGGCAAGCTGAGAATGCGTTAATCTTTACTGTAATTATTAGGCAGTTTATCTTGTAGTTTTTTTTGTCCAAACTCGAGCTTTCGTTATTATGATAAACATTAATTTCATTACATTAGTTGCTCCTTTTAAACCTCATGTTTTTCACAGAATGAGCACTACGTGATTTGGCTGATTTTCTCCATCTCACTCATTCACTCTAACCCTTTTTGGCAGGTTTACAAAAAAGGTACTTGAACCTGCAACTTTCGTCGCAGATAAAATTACCCCATGCAGCAATTTGTAACTCTACTTCTACCTAATATTTACCAACCTACCTAATGCGCTCATTCTCGACAGCTTGATACGAGTACCTAAATACATGGCTTGCTGGCCCATCATAATTATCCACCGTGATTCCGATTCACCTTTCTGGTTCCTGGCCTGTCTTATCTATTCGCATTTTCGGTGTCTGTCTCTATAATTGCATGCATTCCTTTAGTGACTTGAGTATCAGTATGTATTTGGTAGTGAATATGCACTCGGCGCTCATAACTAGCACGTTTCCTCTCCTCACCACATCATCATCCCCCTTCCTTGCTAAATATCTCTATGTAAAAAATACAAGGTCATTCCTATTCCTACTCATCTCATTCAAGGAATTATGGCACGCTATAAGTTAAACTTTTATTACGTTTCATGAGAAAGCATATAAAAATTCCATAATATATTCTATTGATATTTTGGTATACACGATAGGAATGTTCCATTGCTCCATGAAATCAGACAAGTTTCCTTTAGGCTCAACATTCTATTTAGGTTTTTTGGTAGGTCTCTGGGCTAAAATATGTATGGGCATGGTAATATCATGGATATATGTAGTGGTTTAACCACATTTTCACTCTTGAACATGAATATATGAACAGTACTTCTTCTTCAATAGGTTTTTTTGAGAGGAGTCGAGGAGTGTGCACTGAAACCGTGAGGACTCACATTTGCCGACGAATCGACTCAGCCTGTAGTCGTGTGATCATCCTCTTCTTGCCTGTTTGCCTTGAGTGCGGCTAAAAACACCTCCATTTCTTATTCTCCATACTTGGGATATTTCCAGGATTAAACTTTAAAATGGTAAGTTAATTAACTGTGTTTTAAATTTCTGTATTTAAGTAAATCTTTTCATTTGAATGTAAGAAATCCTCAAAGTTTTATATGCATATACTTCGGTGTATTTAATGACTTCATCAATGGAGCTTTTTCCTTGTGAATTTTCTCGTGAGAATAGTAATTTTGGACTTGCTAAAATGAGGACGTTATATATTTAATGTGAACTTTTAGGCTTCTTTCTTTACTATAATTCATTATAATTATATCGTCTTTAGTTTTGTCAGCGTTAATTTAATATTATCAATGTTACGTTACAGTACAAGCACGACATTACTTTGCGTAAAGTAGATTATCTGGTGGAATCCGGTATAAAACTGGAAATTGTGGATGTACTTGTACTTTAAATCTATTTCAAAGCATTTTTCAGGTATCTTCAAAATCTGTCTTACTTGTTTCCAAACAAGAAAGAGCTGTTGCAGAAAAATAAGTTACAAGGCATTGAAGGTGTATTTAGTAATGCATTAGTTAGATACAGATCAATAGTTTTTAAAAAATTAAGAAACTTTTTTATCATATTTTTAGATTTGTTTAATTCTTGTTCATCACGTTGATACAGGTCGCAGGATAGATATAGAATTGTAGGATATGGATGTGAAAACGCGATATAGGATAAATGAAAATTTTTCGGATGATTTTTTTATTGTCGAGATGAATTCGTCCATTCAATGCTTATGTAAGAGCGAGGCACGGACGCATATCATGATTCATGATAGTGATAAAAATTTAAGGAGCCTAGCTCGGACAGATATCCTGCATTATACTGCATTTTTGCTTGGAGGCACGGCACAAGCATTTGGCAATAATCCATAAGTTTTCCAGTTCCATAAGCGTGTAGAGTGTAGAGATAGAAGTTTTATCACATCTCTTGAATAAAAATTTCATGTGCAATGCTTCTTCATCTTCCTTATGTCAAAATCACTTGACGTAGACCTCGTAGACTCACGCTCTCATTCATTCTGTGTGTGAGTTCCATACGCATGATGGTATATCTGCATGGTGCATTATTTTTAAAGGAAAGTTGCGGCTTCACTTTAGGTAACTTTTGATAGTTTGAGGAAAGAAGTTCCATTAGAAAGGAACATGAACATGTAATGGGTTTTATTAAGGAGAGACCTTCAATATTAAACTGACTCGGCCATTTTAGAAGGCGTAAATAGGAGAGCGTGAGGATGGACAAATCCAACCAATAAATTAGTCATAAATTGTAGATAACATGGTTTTCTCACGATGCCCCTGACCTCATCATAATGTCATGTCATGTGTCTTTTGATGATTGTAAGTTCTTACCCTTCGAATAAATTTGAATTCAAATCAGTTCAAATGAATTCAATTCAAATGTTCAGTCGTGAGTCGTGAAATGTAAATGTCTACTTTAAATTCAGATTGCGGCTAGACTCGGTGTTGGAGTTGCTGCCGTACGCAATGTGACCATCTGGGGAAATCACAGCTCTACCCAGTACCCTGATGCCCGTTTTGCTCTTGTCACGAAAGGGTCTGAAGAGGTCAAAGTTACCGATGCTCTTCCAGACACTGCTTGGTTGCAAGACCAATTTATCACGGTGAGATTTTTGAACCATTTTGTGGACTCGTTTTTCAGCCAAATCAATATTTAAAGCTTATGCCATAATTTACTCTCATCCTCAGACCGTACAAAAGCGTGGTGCTGCTGTCATCGCTGCTAGGAAAATGTCTTCTGCGATGTCTGCCGCCAAGGCTGCTGGTGATCACATGCGTGATTGGTGGTTGGGAACACCCGATGGAACTACTGTGTCGATGGGTGTTATTTCTGATGGATCTTATGGTGCCCCACCCGATGTCATCTTCTCTTACCCAGTTACAATCAAGGACAAGCAATGGAAAATCGCCCAGGTAAAGAATATAATGTACATGAGGATCACGGGTAGAACGATTTCATTGTAATTGTAAGATCAGAAAAATTAATTCGCGATTTTTTTTTATTTTGAAGGGATTGACCATTGATGACTTCAGCAAAGCCAAGATTGAGCAAACTGGACAAGAACTTGTCGAGGAGCGACAGGAAGCTTTGGCCGTTTGTGAAGATTGACTCGGCTCTGGAAACAATGAAGAGAGAAATAGAAAGTCCAGTTTATCTAGACTGTAAAAGTTATTGAAAATCACAACAAAATAGTGAACAACGGTATAGCTCATTCATCATCATAAGATATAAAAAAACAAATATGGTTTAAAGGCAAATTTTTGAAAGCATATAATCAGAAAAAATAACACTTCCTAACACTTTGTATTTGGAATAAAATACCCGTCCCAGTAAATGAAACCAAAAATTTATTTTAAGCTCAACACTAATGAAATCGTGTTAATTTTAATTTGTCACACTCACGGCTTGACTTGTCGCAATCGCATTCGTTTTCTTCGACGAAATGGAAATGGTAAATACGCCTGAACACAAACATCATTCACATAGACCACTACTACATGCAATAATGAAAAGATCTAACAAATATATGTGCAAAATGAAATTTACTTCGAGGCTTATAAAAACATTTCAATCAACACAAATTGCTTTCACTGACTTATATACTAGCTTATCAAATCCCAATGACATTAAAGAGAGTTTAAAAATAATAAGGTTGCTGGTGATGTACTTCTGGTTGGCACTACACAACTTTAAGTTTTAGGAAGAACTACTTTATGTTATCAAATAGAAGAATAATTATTTTTGTGTCATATATTATATTATAGCATCATCATGATCAACCTTGGCAGGGTGAAGTATGAGAAAAGCTATCCGTTTGTTGAAGTAGAATGAATACAGTAAAATGTAATAAATAAACCAAAACAAGAAAGTTTTACTCGTATGATGCATTTATTATTTCACATAATTTCTCTAGATTCATACTCATTGAGTCAAAAACTAATATATTCTATCACAATACTATATGAATTTCATGACGTACGTTTATAGTTTTGGTCCCTTGATTATAATTTTGATTTAAGCATAAGAATTTTTATGTCGCACGAAATGTCTAGATCCAGCCCAACAAAATACATGAAGAAATGAACAACAGGAAAGAGTAAATCAAATCTGTGAAACAACATAAAAATAGATATTTAATATCACGAATGAACTCAAAGACACATCAACAAACTTGGCAAACATTCATGTTAAATTAAGGACGACTTTTAAGCATTGACAGAGGCTGCTGCTTTCTCCATGAAGTTGGCCATCTTCACATCCCTTTCACTGATTCCGTTAACGTCATGACTTGACAGAGTCACTTGGACTTTGTTGTAAACGTTAAACCATTCAGGATGATGATCCATCTTTTCAGCGAGAAGGGCTGTCCGAGTCATGAATCCAAATGCCTGAATATAAAATTGACAACTTTAGAATGACTCCTCAGAAACTCGAGCCTACCTAGATGGATTTGCATGAAGTAATAAGATCATTATACATTCAATATAATAACCTGATTAAAATTTTTGAATTTGAATTCCTTGTATAGCGCATCCCTTCCATCCACAATGGTCCATCCCGCTTCCAGCAAAGTGCTAAGCTTTGTTGAGCGTTCTGGCTCCTCCAACTTTGGTGAAAGAGGCTATATAGAAAAGTATGCAACAAATTATTAAAGACTTTAAATTGGAGGAACCGTATATTTAATTATGAAGAGTTTGACAAAACATTTTGGCATACCATTCTAGCGAATTGACGAACTCTTGAAGCACAGATATCTTTTGGTTTCGAATAAAACGACGACGCTAACGGTCCAGAGAACGAATGGAAATGAGACGAAGGTTGACTTAGATTTGACTTTATTATGCAATAGAGGTCTTGACAGCTACGACTCTGTTTGTAGAACGAATTAAAATTCCTATTTGTAGGATATAGCAGATAAAGAAAAGTAATGATATACTTGTTGCTTTATCATACGCTCACAATAATTTTTTTAAGAAATAGCGGACCATTTAAAATATTATATAAATGCAATACTAAATGCGGTATACTTACCAGTTACAGAAGTCCCGTCTTTGAGATAAAGTAAAGAGATAAGAAGACTGACTATGACTATGAGATTTAACAGGAGCTGTAGATGGGATCGTCAATTCTGAGAGGAACCCGTTATATCCACGTCCAGAAACTAGGTCCAGCAACAACTTCTTGAATGACGATGATGATGCTGCTGCTGAGATATGGATCGATTTCTTGATCGGATGCAGAAGATTCATCGTCATAGTGGACTATAAAAATATCTACACTCACAAATATATTTTCTCCAGAAGACTCCCAGATTTATATATTATTCAATGGAACAAAAAAAGCACTCCACCACGAAATGTCTTATGCTAGATTTAATGAATTTCAAATGTTTTAAAATTCAAGATTATGAATCCGACTGGCCGAACAAAATGTTACGCGAATGTAGTAGTAACTTTTGATGCTTTTTTGATGTAAGGGATTTTATTGCAAGACTAAAAATGTTTAGCCAGCTTGTATTGTATCTACACTCACGAAATCACGAGAACACGTTTTGGTTGAGACAAACTCGACAGCCGCTCCAAATATCATCTGTGTAAAAGCACATGCTTTGAGGCTTTTTGCTTTTTACAATCAACAAGAACTGTGCACATGTACTAGTATGCTCATGCTCGTCATTGTGCGAACAAAATAAACAAAACACGAGCAGCGCACTTCTAAAGAAAAAAATGTTTTGAATAGTTTACTATTCATTTAAAACTTCTATTTCTGAATCAGATTAACGTTAAAGATGGGTAAAGTCAAAGTTAAAAGTGTCACGGAGGCAGATCCAAATAATCCAGTCAATCCGATTTTACTCCGTTTTGAACATGCTGCAGTCAATCCCAATTTAAATGGATCTGTCGACCTGAACAGGGTCTTTGGAACGGCTGTGTTCCAAAGCGAGATTGGAGCCACGAGTTCAAGGGACATGTCCCATTTGAATAGATCAACATTTGACGGTGGGAAACGGGGAGCAGGTAACTAATTATATTTGTACAAGTCTGCATCTGGATCTAAAAAATGCAAATTAAATTGGAACACCACGCAAGCAAGTAGACTAATTAAATTAAATGTTTTGATTGTTTAGAATCAAGAGGGAGTAAGAGGAAGCAAGTGGTGGCCCTTCAGAGTGAAGCAATGACTTATATAGGAACAAAAGGATTCGATAATCCAATGCTCCCCCAGTCAACTGAGGATCGCATGAAAACTTACGTGGCCCTAAAGCACAAGAAGAAAATGCGCATTTTTGAAGTCACTCCTGTCACTGTGTCCCCTTATTTGGAAGGCCATTC
>JAHZNI010002775.1:0-10892 GCA_027744415.1 Seira ritae
GTGAGCAACCCCATTATGTATCATTGCGTTGAAAGAATTCTATTAACTATAGTTATGGGGAATGTTCTGAAAATACTACTGGAAAGAAATGGTAGAACTATCAGGTTCTGATAAAAAGAAATTGCGCTAATACATACATCCCAAGCGGGAATCAAAGTTGCGTTCGAATATTTTATTTGTGATTAGTGATTAGCAGGCATACCGCTTTTACCGCTTTTTCTCCCTTTTATAGTTAAACTTTAAAACAGCAGAAAAAATGCAAACACAACGTCAATCAATACCGGAATACGAGGAATGGAGGAATAGTCCTATGTATATATGACTCGACTCACTACGGGAGTTTAATAATGAAGCTAATGAAGTGAGTAGAAATAATTAAGGCATTGTATTCGACAATGGATGCAGAATTAATTGACAGTTATTTTGGGAAAATGGCACTGAAAAAGCTTTGACATGACAAGCCTATAAGCATTTCTGTCTTATCATTTTGGTTGGTTGGTACTGGAACAGAGACAAATGTTGTAGGAAGACCTTCTTTCCAAACTAATGTAGTGTAACGTTGCTGAGCTGATAGCATACCTACGTTAACAGCAAATATATAAAAAAAATTTACGGCGATGATTTTGATTACACAAAAAGTTTGCGTATCGATCAGAATACATTTGTCTCTTTGTATATTTTTAACGAAGTTGGAAGTAAAGAAGGAAGGGATGTGTAAAAAAACAATTGTGCAACGTGACTTTCTTTTACAAAACATGATCAATGATCATGTTCTCTGGGCTTTCGAGTGAACTTTGGCGTTATACTGAAGAAAGTAATGAGAATAAACGAAACAAAAAATATTCTCGATTCTCGTAATCACCCGCTTTCACGAAAATTCGAAACCAAATATTGTCTAAAACAAATTCTAGTTCTTTCCATCATGGCTACTTTAAGTGTTTAGAACCTAGACAACATAGTGTATGCAAACAAATGCATACAAATAGCCAGAATGTATGATAATGACAATGAATCAGGCAAACAGAAAGTTTCTTTACATTTTTCACTTTTGACTTTCTCTTCCAAATGGTCTGTTTGTCATCACAACCTAACCTTTATTTTCAAAAACTAAGATTTGGTGGAAATGAAAGAAATTTCTAGTTTCGGACACGAAGATGTTTTCTGAAGATGAAATCCATTCCCCAGAGCCATGATGTCCTATTTTCTCCAATTATATATGATGAAACAGATGATTTGACCTATCTGCCTAAGCAATCTTTGAACAGTATCCCTAATACGAATGCTCACGGGCAGCAGGCTTTTTTCCTAATAAAAACCCTCGGGTTCTTACAATACCCCACATCAAAGCGCTTTCTTTCCTGTTCCCACATTAGAAAACTTACTTTTGTTGAGAACGACAAATTTCTCCTTGTGCTATTAATGATGCATCCTTGAAAGCAAAAGTATTCAAAATACTTCATTTTTCCTGTTTTATTTTTTCCATGTCGTTTCCAACCCTTCAAAAAATCAAAGTCCAAAGCTCCAAAATCAGAGAGGATGTCAAGAAAGGATTTTTCTTTTGATTACCATTCGAAAAGAAAAGGTGATTTTAAATTTGCGCTTCGAATCACAAACAACATGGAAGATCAGAACAAAAATATGGATTGATTTAAAATCTTTTCCGTATTTTTATTTCCCACTCACTCATAAATTTGTATTTGTGTAAGGACTTAGGAGCTACATCAAACGAATGAAGTAAAAGTTCTTTTACTTCGGTAGTTTCGATTCGAACGTGATTTATGACTACCTAAATTATGCCGTCGCATTTTTTACGTCACCTCACGAATTGCTCATTCGTGTGCAAATAGGAAAAATTTGTGAGAGGATCACGAAACAAAACATTTGTACTTTTTGTACACAGGGACAAAAAATAAAACAACTGAATGAATTCCGTAGCACAGTTTACCTACATACATTTATCCAGACTGGTTGTAGCAGGACAGAACTTGAGATGAGATTGCGACTGCATATTTGTACACTTCAGTTAAAGCATTTTTAGATTTAGACAACCCCGTTTTCATTTTTGTTATAGTGATGTGGTACAGGTGTATACACCTCGCACGTCCCATTTTGCCAGTCTGCTTTCCCCCTTCCTCTGTGTCGTGCGCTTATTCACAACGAAAGTGCAGAGCGAAGAAATTGAAGGAATCTAAATATTTTATGTAGCTAGTAGCCAAGAAATCGGATTTTTCTAGTTGAACGCGTTCTACTTTCTTTCTTTCTTAAGAACTAAGCTAAATGCAATGCTGGGTAGACCAAAAAGAAGCAACCAAAAATGAAAATGACTTTTCTCCTTCTTTTAAATTCTGCATTGTCAACATTGATGCTTGCACGCAACGTGTCTGTCAAGGCAGTTTTTAGAATGATTTCGATTTATCAGCAAGTTCTGCGTAGATATGTTTGGTTCGGTTTGTATTTTTGGGAGGGGATGGCCCTTGTACTACATTTATATTGCGTACTTCGTTCGTACTTGAATTGGTTTTATGGTGTCGTTGATGCGAAAGTGAAAGCTCTAACTAAGCATTAGAAAGTACTTGAGCATTTTTATAAGGGAAAAGAGCCAGTCAACAGTCTATGTTTAACTGAATTTGTTTCTTTATTTTAGTGTTTAGAACAGAAATGAAGAATCCCACCCCATAAAATCACAGCTGAATCAAATTCAATATATCATCAGTCATACTAAATTTTGATTTTGATATAATTTGTTTTGCAAAAAATATTATTCGAATCTCTGCTAAAAATTATAATAAGGCTGCATTAATCTACGGAACGACAGAAATGGCTCGGGATAAATTTAATTTGGAATAATATGCAGGTACCCTTAAGTGATCGAACAATATTTTCAGCTGAACTAAATATGATACAATATGTAGTTACGGCGACAAATTCATAAATTCAAAATTTTTCCGAGAAGTAAATCCCTTGAGAAAAGGGAATTTATTTACATACTCAGAGATGAAATAAAGTTATTCTCATAAACTAGCGTTTCCTTTCTACCCGTCATTTATGACAAGACGTAGTGGCATTTGACAATGATGACAATTTAAATCTGGAATATTTTTTATGACTGCTTAAAGATCTACATTAGATGTTGGTTTCCTACGGGTTCGTTTGATTTTGTGGTATGTATATAACTCAGGTAATTTAGATTTTTGTCAGACTCCTGTTTTTTTTAACAATTACGGTATCCACAGTAATTTTAATGGGGAATATACAAAGGACCAACGAATTGAAATTAAGAAATGAAATGTATTTACATTCCTATGACAACAATACTGAAGCACTTATTTTGAAGGACATGAAAAAGTTAATGAAAATTATGATACCTAGCTTTTTGCTCGTGCTTCATGAAGCATCCAAAAATGGACTCAAAATGACAATCGGAGAATGTAGGAATCCAATAATTTGATTCTGTTTCGTACTTTTGCGGATGGTAGCATCGAAGCCAATGGAATGTTATAGTTGACAAAACATGAGAAACATCGAAATACCACGAATTAAAGTGTATGTCTTGATTTTCTTGTTTCTATACATTTCATCCTTCTTGGTTATAATTACCGACTTCTGGGCGCCTGTCGGATGCCAGCTTTTTGGCTTGGTTTTTTGTGTCGAATTCCGAACGTATAATTGCATCTGCATTCCATGCGCCAGCATACTTTTTCTTTGTCTACTTCTGGGATGTGATGAATATCTCCCTTGCAGGACTCGCAATTAGATAATGTCTTTAGCATGTTTCGAAAATTTATGTTTGCAATTCCGTAACATTCTTGGAATTATTTAGGCTCTAAAAAGAGTCATAAAAAGTGTTTCGCATGAGAGCTCTTAAGTCCCTTCTCAGTGGCAAGCGAGTTATTAGTACAGGACGCAAAATTAAAATTGTGGAGGACGATATGTTCCCAGTTACATATGCGTGGTGGAGTTGTTGGATTGTGATAGCTAAAAGATGCACAAAGTAAAACGTCACACTTTTATGAAGGGTTCATGGTGAATTCATTGATTATCTAACCAGTTTTTAAAGTGTGCTTCAATTCAGTTTGATAATTTGGTAACATTAAAATAAATAAAACAACAGGGCACATCATTATCTTACTTTCTTTGTCGGCAATAGTGAATTCTTTTTTGTTTATTGTAATGAGTTGGTATACTCGATTTGCACGTTTGCCAAAAGCAAAATATAGTCTGGATAGACTCCCGTGGTTTACCCTTGCCGATCTGGGAGCTCCGGGCGGCAATAGAGAGGGAGGGTTGGAGAGCGTACGTTGCGATACAAAATCTGTTGGAAAAGAAATCTTTATGTGAAGGCAATTATCCGTAAATGTTTCACGGTGTATGCCCGTAAAAGGCTTGGCATATGATATTACTTATATTTTGTCCTTCTTTCGTCCATTGAATAGTTTTCATGCAAAAAATGAATAACATTTTTCGTAACAAGCACAAGTAAAGATCACCTACTGTTTTATGGTTTGGTTTGGAGCGGTATACATGGTAGAACATAGCAAAATATGAAAGATTATGGCAATCTGCAACAAAATATATAAAGCACTTTGCTGAAGTTGAGTAGAGAAATATACATAATGTACAAAACCATATTTTTGGCTTTTTTTAACCAAACCTTGCACATGCCAAAATTTCATACTTGTGGCACTTGTCCAAAATCATTAAAAAGCTTTCACCATTTAAATGTCAATAGTAGGCCGCTTATTTATTTCAATTCTTTACTACATTATTATAGGCATTCTAAAGTAACGCCAATGTGAGCGGCTGGTCTGCTTCGAAGCATTTTCTTTGGACCTTACAAGTTGTTGGCTCGTCAACTCCAAACTCTCTAGTATGGTATATGTAATTTATTGTGTTGATGGATATTACTATTGCTTGAGTGAATGATCACAGAAAGAAGAGCCATTCTTGCAATTATGCTCATGTTCACGTCAACAAGAATAAATAAGAACTTTTACTTGGAAGTTTTTACTTGTTTTACAATTCTCGTAACATTAAACGAAAAAGGTTCGCGTTAGTCCTTCAATTTTCACTTTTTCATGCACAACAAAAATTTCATTTTCGACAATTTCCGACCCATTCAAACATCATTTTTCCAAGAGTAAGAACGAGACATAAAAGAAAAGTATTGTTCTCTTTTACTCTTTTTTTTCGCCGTATGTGAGAAAAATTCCGAAGAAATTTTGTTTTCTCCTCTAGAGATCAAACTATGTTTGCTTTTGCTAGCACCACTGAGAAGTGAGGATGGAACATGGGAGAGTATAGAATTCCTATGATTTCTTAACGGTTTAGTTTGTCGGTCATTCGATTTTGATAGCAGCATAGATAGAGAGAAAAGTCTACAAACCAAACAAACCCCAACAGCTAAGCCACTTCACCTGACATATTGACATTTCTTCTTCCTTCGCATCATCACATCACTGATTCTTGCCAGTGAAGGTAGGAGGCTCCCTTATTTTCCCTTCCACAATTTGTAAATGTACTTTGCAATTGCAACTTTGATGTTCGGCAAAGCCATTTTGATTCCAACAATCGGCTTGTATTTGAATCCACGCTGGGGGTAATTTACGACGAAATAAAACGTGTACTTAAGTAAAAACAAGTTTTACTGTCAATTGTCAACGTACCAAAATTTTAAATGAAACACTTTCTGAGAACTTCCTGATTCTATTCTTTACCTAATATATGCATTCAAATTGTGTGACGCTGCATACGTTACGATGTTACGATGCAAGTACTTACAAGCTTCTGACAAGAGGTATAATTTCATTCGTTTGAATCGACGAAAAAGTCCAAAATGACTTTCTAGATGACTCTTTTTTTTTTGACAAGGAAAGCGTTTTTTCTTTTGAAAAAGCAACTCCCGAAGGGAGTAGCGGAGCTTCTTTGTTGTCTCAGAACGAAGAAGAGGATCTGCCACTCTGATGCGGTATCATTTTTTCGCTCATTGTCTGAAAAATACATGCTACAAACATAACTCATGTACATCCATCTACTTTTACCCCCTTCACTGTTTGAAGCCTACAAGAAGAGAAGAGAGAAAATAACCAGATATGCAGTTCTTTTTGTTAAGATAATGTGCCGCCACCATCCATGACCATGAATAGCTGGAAGCATTAGTGAAGAAGCGTCACGAGTCTCAAAATATTTGCATTCAGAAAAGCAAACCGAGAAACTATTTTCCTCTCTCATATTCTATTTATGTTTCAAAGAGAGAGTCACTTTAATCCATCCTTGTGAATATCGAAGTGTCTGAGTCACTCAATGACTTTGTGTATTTTTAGGGGTCGCTATCATCAATGGAAAATGTATTAAGAAATAAACAGGAGCACAAAAAGCTTATCATCATTGAGATAGCAGTTAAATGCATGCATTCATTCGATTTTTTTAGAACGAGGTGAAATACCCACACGAACGACTTTCCTTTCTTACTTCAAACAGGCTCAAAAAGGAATTGCTAGGGTTGGTGAAAAGGAGGATTTCGATGGAACAAAAGGGGAAACGATAAGTGGATTGTAATAGGCTTGATCTTCTGACGCTGTGGAGAAGTACTAAAAAGCGTTAAGTCCATGACTTCTCATCCTCATTTACTTGCTTATTCTGTTTCATGACTTTTCCTTCTTTATCCATCTCCCAAGCTATTCATTGAATGATTAAATGCAATTGGGAAATACTCCGCTGCCATTTTCCATTCGGAAATAGCTTCGCGATTTCACTTACTTCTCTGCGTCTCAAATCGACAATTCCGTTCTCTTTTTCAATTTCATTCACAGGATGGGGTTTAGTGTATGAGTATGACGGAGTGAAAACAATTGAGTAATTCATGAAATAACCTTATACAAGATCAAATAATGAAAATCAAAGAAAAGCGTTTTTACGAATTCCAAAAAAATCTTCCAGTTCTCATCCTCTTTCTCCTAATAAATCTTTGAGCACGGTAAATCCGTTTCTTGAGAGCCAATTCGAATGATTCATTTATTTGACCGGAGGTGGAAAAGGTGCTGATCACAACAGTGATTCAAAAGACAATCAACACTACTTTCATCAAATAAAATCCTGTTTTTCTAGTTCTAGTACCAGTTCCAACTTCAGTAAATAAAGAAACACTCTAGATTCTCGGAATTTGGCTCCTCAGAAGCCATTTCAATCTCATGACATCATAATGAAATTGGTATGCTTTATGAGATTTTTAGTTTTCTCATGTGTCTGATCTTCATTCAAATTCGCCTCTGCCAATTTCAGATTCCGATTGAAATATGTTGTCCTAATCATTGTTTTGTGCATGCATTTATAGCAATCAATCTGAACAAGATAAGAAACACTTTTCCAATTTTTCTTACTGAGACAAAAGAAACACAATAATTTGAATGCGACACATCATCTGTTCCATAAAAGTTTGAATACTAAGTATTACAAAAGTTTGTAGGGAAGGTGAATTAAGTAAAACCATGAAGGGGGACTTAAGAAGATTTGCCGATTTGTATTCAGCCGTCTCGTAACACGAGGAGAAACACGATGTAAACGGAAAAGTTAAAGTGGTTTTGATAGTAAGTATTCCTGTATCAGTTTCGTGAAGAGCTTTTTTACCTCCTACTCCAGTCCCGTCTCCAGCTCCGTCTCATATTATGTTTGACTCGCTTCAAGAAGATGATGATGATGATAACGACACCGATGATGATGCTACCAGTGGCTTGGCCTGTAAGTTGGTCCTGATGATGATGATGGCAGATGGGAAACTATATGACTAGATGTATCTCGCTCTCTCTCTCGCACTCTTCATACTTTTATGTACCTTGAATAACGAGCTTCAGCATCTGAATACGAAACTCTTGGTAACAACGGTGGCGAGAAGAAGGCAATGGAGAGACTAGAGACCGAGACTGAAAGAAATTGCTTCCTTCTTTTTCTGTCTATATCATATCAAAATACTGATGCCGGAACAGGACAAAAAAAGGACAATAATAGATTCTCCAGAAAATAGGATGAGAAAAGGAGGGAGGGAGAGTAAATGCATGATGTATGTAAAGATGGAATGTGAAAAAGTAGTCCTCATGCAATAATAATGGAAGAAGCCAAGTCGAAGCACTCGCCAAAGATTTTCTTCTTGTTCTTTGAATTTTATTACGATTGTTAAAAAAGTAAGTGCGCTGTACGTCGTACATTTTTCCACTTTCCCAACGGTATAGAAATGCGTTTCTTAATGCTCCAAACGGGATGCATCACTTTACCTTGGAAGTGAAAGCTATACGGGGAAAGTCTTGGTAGCGGAGTACATTTATACGAGAATTCATTCTTATGTGTCGTGCATGTTTGATTATTTTTATTTCCTTCCCATTGGCAAAAGTAACGGATTTAAACTGGAGCGGGCGTGAATCCAACCAAGTACCCAACACTAACATACTTCAGTAAATGATTTACGTAGGTACTAAAGACCCTCTTTTCGAAAATTGAATTCTTATTGAATTGTGTAATTTTTTCAGGAGGGATTATAGAATTCCGCTTCAATTTGAAAATGGATAATGCCGAAATCAAATTTTTCAAAGGGAAACTGCTCACTGCAGGCTACAATAAAATGTTTAGCTTATTTATCATTTACCGTTGGAGCAACTAAATATGTGATGAGATGATTAGTTTCTTATCAAATCTCAGGTTTGCTTACCAGTATAGGGAGAGAGTATTACTATTATTGTAGTTGGAATAATAATAATAGTACATTTTATTTCCCATAAAAGCCAACATCAAGTGACTGCGTCTCGAGGGGAACCGAGGGGAAGAATGGTAATTTTCATTTAGGATCCCGGGTCCCCATACGGAGTTAATAGCGCTAGATGGAAGGAAATGATTGTGCCACCGTCGATTTATTTATTGGTAAATTAGTAAAATGGCGCGCAAAAAATCGAACAGGTATAAAAGTAATTCAGAAGAACACGCCTACAGCAATTTAATTCCGAAAGTTTTTTAGAAAAGAAAAGCGAACAAAACCAGACACACCATTATTATTATGACTATAACTAATCCCTCTAATAGTTAACAAATCCATCAAATTCATACGATTCTTCTCTATACTTCTTTGCACCTTTTCATTCAAATATGTATACCAACTTTTTCATCATTACACTAAATTCATCATGTGCAATTGCAATAACCGAAATGCAGCGTCAAGAATGACAATTTACATCAGAAAAATACTTACACTAGTTGTTACAACTAAATAATTTGGTAGCAAGAGATAGAAAGGAATTGGGTATATGCACAGGGATTTTTAGGCGAAATTTTGGCGAAGTCTATGCACCATCCTCGAATTTGTTGCTAATCTCCGAAAGGATACTCAGAGCTTCATCTCGTAATGCACTCAGGTCAACATTTAGAATTTCAGCGGCGTCATCTTCCTCTTCTGCCATTTCCTCTTGATCTAAGGATGTTTCATTGGAAACTGTCTTATTTGAAAGTCTGTTCAGAAGATTTTCAAATTCGTTAGGAACCGGCTCCTCTTTTTTCGGTTTACAAGGGCATTCTGCCTCATGTTTCATCAATTGCTTATCTTTTCCACTGAAATTGCACCAATCGTAGAAATATCTACAAGCAAACTCCGTGGTCCGGATCATTTGTGTCAAGAACGGGCACGCGAAAGCACTTAAGTTTTCCATGCACCGAAAACTGTCTCTCGACTCTTCATCCATGCCTTCTAGATAATCGACTGGCTTTAGATTCAGTTTTTCCTTAGCAGCTAGCTCGCCTGGGCCCTTGGGACTTTCAAATTGAAACATGTAATCACAGTCGGAAGCGGAGAGCATACAAGAGTACATTGACTGATAGCAGGTTCTGCAGACTTGATGGCCATTCTGACACAGGAATACGGCTTCCGGGCAAGGGTCAGTTGAGTCTGTCTCTTCAGACAATGTAGTTTTAAAAATCAGTTCAGGATCTTTAGCCCATGGGAAAGGTATTTCCTTACATAAGACACAATAAAACTGACGAAGAACAGAAGCTCGATCGGGTAGGGACACGATTTTACTCCTTCCTAGCCCTCTGAAAACGACAAAAATGAAACAGTTTGTCGAAATTAAGCATGAATGTTGAATTGAATATTACTAAATAGTAGGATGCCTCAAGACGTTGGAG
Organism: Seira ritae; assembly: GCA_027744415.1. Classification (NCBI taxonomy): domain Eukaryota; kingdom Metazoa; phylum Arthropoda; class Collembola; order Entomobryomorpha; family Entomobryidae; genus Seira; species Seira ritae. The sequence goes on from JAHZNI010002775.1 coordinate 10,159, forward strand.
TACCTTAATTTTTGCAGTCGTTCACTGTTTTCGATTTTCTTCCTCAGATCTTCATTCCAAAATTTATCATGGTCAATCATCCTCCATGGCACAGAACGGTTTGCTTCTTCCACTGTCCAATTGTCTCGTTCCACCGATGTCTTCGGGGAGTTGTGCTCTAAATTCGGCTCACTCAAAAAGGAGGCCATGAATGTTCCTCACTCCTTTCTAAATAATGTTCTCTATATTCAAGAGAAATTAGAGGAATAACTAACTTTTCAAGTTTCTGAATCGAATACACGCTACATAGTAAATTACCAGTTAAAACAATGCGTATTCTAGTGCAAGTAATTATATAGGGAACATGTTTATTAGATTATTCATATTTCTTCAAATATAACTTTTAAAACTATCAATGTCTGTCACACTATTCATCAATACCTATTTTAAATGAATGACTGACTTTGTTAATACAGCTGATTCTTCTCTGACGATCCCTAATTGTCGATAGACTATAGCCGGTAGAATAACACTAACACATATTTTTATCAATCATGGCTTCCCCCTCCCAGCAGACAATAGAGAAGTTATCAAAACTCTCCAGATCCAGACTTGAGTCTTAAATATACTTCGAAAGTTGGTGAAACTTGTTTGGCATGCGAATACCAATGTAAAGCCAGGGAGCCTTTCTCGTCTCAACACTCAAAGAATGATGTTCGTCTTTAATACAAAAATTTGATTTGGTCGCGTAAATG
>JAHZNI010002776.1:0-10718 GCA_027744415.1 Seira ritae
AAAATATTGCCCGTTTTTGCCCACTGGGTTTGGATAAAAATGGGTAAAACCGTTTTTACCCACCCACCCACTAGTTGTTAAAACCCTGGGTTTTATCCATCTCCGACGTAAAAGTATGAGGAAACGAGAGGATTGGGATTGGGAGGAAGTAAGCTATGGCTATGATGATGATGATGATCATTTTCACCAGCAGAGTTAAAGTCAGCTCCTCAAATTATTTTAGAGGAGAAGAGAAAGGAATTATTCTACTTTGTAATCAAGAGCAACTAGCAGCAGCAGCAGCAGCCAAATCGACTCAATTCTATGGTATAGTGGTATCGGTATTCGGTATCGATCATTTCATTTCTTTTTTGATTAATTAACAAGCTCTCCGCCGTGGCCGTGGCTGTGGATGGTCGTGTGAGGAGCTTAAAGAAGAATAGCTCTCTCTACCTCCCATCGAGAGGACTGCCGAAACGGGATCTCTTCTGAAGTGAGAGAGAAAAAAAATATATTATGTGATCTGGCTGAGCTGAGGCCCGACTAGGACTAGTCAAGTGAGTAGAGTAGGCATTAAAGTGGAGTGTGTGCTCTTAAAAAACAGGACTCACTCAATCCAATCCATGTAAAGGGTGATGTGATGTGATAATGAGCACTAATTTTCTCGAAACAATGAAATCAAAAAAAAAGTCAAGCGAACACTACACTGTACATTTCAATCCATCCATGAAAGTCCCGGTGAAAGCTAAGACACTATACATATATGTATATGTATCATTAGGGAAAATTTGATGCTGCTGGTGGAAACATGATCCCAAGACATGCCTCCTATTCCTCCGCCTGTCTTCCAAATATTAATGAATTGATTTCGCGTCTGCGATTTTTTCCCATAATAATAATTAATAATCGTCCATTGTTATCTAGCTACTGGCTAGTGCTTGTACTTCATTCCTGATGAAGGACTGAAGGCTGCCGCGATAATGAACTTTTTGGAAATCATCATGTGTATCACATTACCTTACTTACTCTCCACTCCACTCTCATGAACCGAAAAAAAAGCCATGAGCCTCCAAAAGCTGAGGAGACAAAACAAGTTCATTGTTTTTAGCTCACAGCTCACCGATAAAAGAACAATGAAAAATCATCTATAGAGCTTTTATAGCTATTGCTATTGCTATGTATTGCATAATTTTTTCTTTCTCCTCCTTGCATTTTATTTTTTTTCATTGCATTAAGTACACTCGTAAAAAAATAATAATAATGAGGAAAAAATATTATGCAAAAAAATATATATTACGGAGAAGGGAATGGGAGAGCTGAGCTGCGATATGTAGAAGAGGTAAACAATATAAATATTCTGGACTGGACCACCGCATTAGAAGAACACAAGCCATGCAAAATGTAATATGCAATGCGAAGGGAATTGTGATTGTGAGGCCAGCCCAAGCGAGGCCAGGATGATATCCAGCAGCGAGCTCACCGCGTTTTTAATGATCTTCAGTCTTGTATCATTAGCACATTTATTAGCGATGAAAGGCTTTGATAAAAAAAAGAGAACTAGAGGCACAGGATGGAGGTCGTTTTTTTATATCTATGCAGTGGACTCACTACTACTACTACTATACATGCTTCATATTATTCATAATAATTTTTTATGCCTTTCTTCTTCTTTTTCTCCTTTAGACTTTTTCAAACTTTTTTTCCAGTTTATAATGACATTAATTTACGCTCCATTATTATTATTATTGCCTACAACTCCAACTACTACTACTAGCACAATACAATGCTCGCTTTATTATTATGCCCTCGGAGAAAATGGATGGATAGGAATTGGACTTGGATGCATAAAAAAATATGTTTTTCAAAAAAAACGCACCAGAAAAAAAATTAAAACATCTGCTTAAAGAAAATGAATCAGATGGCGATGCCATCAAAAAAAACCTAGTAGAAAATACATCTTTCTTCCTCATTTTGCATCTGCTCTGCTTTTCATGAAAAAATAAAATGAATGAATGAAAGAGTTCAAATTCAAATTACTTATGCCCACTTAAACCCTAAAGATTATTTGATTGGGTTTGGCTTGACTTATGTGAAAAAACAAATAGGAGAAATGTATTTAGATAAAATATGCATATTGCTTTGGATTTTTTTCCTCCTTAATTAATTAATGAGCCAATTATCTAAATGCTTTCGAAAGACAAAAGAAGAAATAATAATTCATGGACCTGGTTGGTGCAGGGCCTCCTCAGCAGATAAAGACCAAATGCTGCTGGTTTGCTGCTACTGCAATTGCAATATGCATATGTACCTAATACCTACTTGTTTTTTTTCTACTGAAAAATGATTGATCGTTTGAGTAGAAAAAATGAATAATTTTTGTTTGTTTGAATTTATTTGCCACGCAAAAAATATTTTTAAATATTCTTTTTGACATTGACATCACATATGGACTCGACTCTGCTCTCTGCTCTGGCTTCAAAATTCAAGCACAAGCACGTGTCCCAAACCTTGAGAGGGTGCCTATTGCATTGCATTAATTCAACAATTCAAGCATGATTTCTGGAACGCGAATGCAATATCCGGTTTCTTTCCTGTCGTAGTAGTGAACATGAACTAGAAAAAATATTCAAGTTGAAATAGGGAAGAATTATGATTTCCATTTCTCTTGTGAGAATACTATCAAGATTAAAAGCTCATGTAGCTCACGTATTTAAAATTGTACATGTGGTTTGGTTAACTTTGGTTTGGATTGGTTCTGGTTGCGTGTCAAAAAGCAATATAACTTTGAAGACTGTCTCCGCAAAGAAAATAGCCCATTTCTTTGAAAATGAGATGAGCATTGTTATTGTTAGTTAAGTACAACAATACATTATTTTTTCCTGCTAGTCCTACTCATATTCCCTACACTCAATTTCATTTCATTTCCATAATTTTCATTAGGAATTCACTGTGCGTTTTATTATGTTGCCATCACCATCACCACCACTGTATAATATAATATCACAATCATGTTTTGACTTTTTGCATTCTTAAAATATTATGTATGTAGATATCGATGAAAAATACAATTTTATTTTCATGTCTTAATCCTAATCCCGCTCAGGAAAAAATCAATTCCAATCAGAGAAAAATCACGCGTAGGTAGGTATACATTTATTTGGTGCGTGCTCTGGCTCTAGCTCTAGCTCCCCCCATGGACATTTGGAGGAAGTGGGCGATTACTAAGATTATACTAGTGCCTCCGCCCCCGATTCCAAAGAAGTGAACACGATATAAAGAAAAAAATAATTTCTGGAGACGCACTTCAACTTCAACAGAGGTAAAACCTATAAAACGCACTTTCTAGCTTGGGAGGGATTAAGATATCAAATAAAAAGAGCCTCGTTGTCGTTTATTATTATTTTTTTTGTTTTCGTCACATTTGTATTTTGTATTCTTCCATTTTGGTTTCATTTCATCTGAACTGAAACAGGTAAAATTTATGACGAGGGATACGTATCTCCCCCAAATTCGGGTGGAGGCCGACTCGAACCAAACCAAACCAAACCACACAAAATACATACACTCCTCTCATAATTCATGAGAGATCTCCACATTTTTCCCCTCTTTGCATTTTATATACTTTTTTTTGCAAAACAATGAATCATTTTCTCGAGGTGATCTATTTACCCATTTCATCATTCATTTTTTTCCTCGATCGGTGGTATAGCGGTGGTGGAAGGATAGTGTGGTCTCCACCTTCTCCTAAATAAAATCGATATGCATCCCAAGATAAAGAAAAGAAATTCATCTCGTTTTCATTTTTTTATTATTATTCATTTCGCGTGATTTATGAGCCGATGTATTTTTCCTTAAAAAAAATTCTTTATTTTTTCGCATATTTTCTTTCGTGAAATACCACAGGGCATGGCATGGTGGGCATGGGCATGAATGAATGAAAAATACGCTTCAACCCTTTCTTAAAAGAGTAGTAGTCTAGTCTTGTCGATATGCGTATTTCATTTTCATGTCTCTGCTCGCTCCTGGCAAAAAAAAATTTATTGAGTGGCTGAGTGGCGACCATTTCACATTTCATGCTGAAAATTTCTGCACGAATGATTTATTTCATTGAGTGGATCGGGATCGATTCGATCAATATCAAAATTGTACTTTCTACAATAATTTCATAAAATAATATAATTTTTTCTGGCCTTAAGATGTAAAGTCATATCGATATCATATCAAATCATTCACACCATTCTCGACAGAAGACATTCTAATTTTATTACGTTAAAATTATAGCAACAAAACAATATTCCTAATTTTTTAATTAAAGTCGACGGATCTGATCCTTTTTTCTCCAATCCATTATTTTTGATGGATTTAGAGCAAAAAAATTAAATTCCCTCCTTCCTCACGACTTCTTTATTTATTCCCATTTAATGATGAGGATGATGATAACGGTTTCCCTCGTCGTCATGTCAAGTCCTCGTTCCATAAAAAAATACGAGCAGGAGTATGAGCGAGTGTGAGAGTAGAGCAAATTTAAGACCTTGTTAACGATCAATAGACTGACCAACATGCATACATGTATTCAGCAATTCAATCCGCACCCGTCCTCTAACTCTGCAGCTTCAACAGCTTCAGCTCATTATGACAATGAGATGGGGATATTTAGAAGCAATCACCATAACTTATATAGATGGATACCGCAAAATACATAATTGCTAAAAAAAATATTTCTTTCGGTCGGTCAGTCTGTCGGTCAGTAAAAAGGCCAAGGAAGCAAGCGGTAGATGTTACAAATAAGTGGAAAAATTCAATTCATTATTTTTAGAGAATTTTTACAACCATTTTCCACATTCCTCAACTCTACCTTACTTGTATACCTGTGTACCACTTTTTTTTTGTCCGCGGTTAATGTTATGCTGCGGCTTCTTCAAATTTTTTTTTTGCAAAGGTAATAAAAAACACGCATTGTTTTAGTTAGGTAAATAGATGCCGCAAAATTACTACAACTTCTACTGCTTCTCCTTCTTCTTCTTCTTCCGAAGAAATGAAATGGAGTGAAATTCAATGTCGAGTGTGAACTATCGATGGACAATGGACATACGTTTTTATGCAATAGGATAACAAGGTGCATTTTTTTCTTAAAAAAATTGTGATATTTTTTTTGGTGAGAGTGCCAAACCGCAAAAGAAAAAACCTCAAAAATATTATTATTCATTTTTTTCGCGAAGGCCAACAGGAAATATAATTTTTTTAATGCAACCATAACCATACCATAACCATTCCCGCACAACAACACCAACACCAACACCATGAAAAGCAAACCACCATTTAAAACCACAACTACAAATCATCTCAATTGCTGATGTTGATGAGTAAGATTATGAGTCATTCGCAATGTATGTAATATGCAATTCGCATTTCGCATTGTAAAAATGAAATACGTCAAAACTCAAAACTGAAACCGATAGATAGAACAATCAAAATCGTCCCATGGTGATGCTATATTATGAGCAGCAGGAGAAGTAGTCATCATGATATGATCATCATCATCATCACGAATACGAATAAAAAACGTTTACTCTCGCTCGCTCACCCTCTTTTCCTTTTTAAAAGCTCATCTTTTCATTGACATTTTGATGGTGGTGGTGGTGGTAGTGCAGTACCGATACAATACAGGTACGAGCCAGTCAAGCCAGGCACCTGTTCTTCCCTGCCTACACATACATACAAAATTTATTCCATAATTTCCCCGTTGATGCTCAACTCAACTTAAACTTTCTGTTTTACGGAGTAGTGGAGTGGAGTGGAGGAGTGGAAGATACATATGATGTGTGGTTTCATTTCTGAAGGAGAATAGGTAAGATCAAGAGGGAGGCGAAACTGATATTTTACAATTTTTTATGGTGATGATACCCTTTTCCCGTTGCTTTTAATGATGGGCTGCTGCTGAGATTACACTCTGCTACTTTACTACCTTCTTTCTTTCTTTTTTCAAAGACAATATGATATTATTTAGTGGTTTGGCTTTGGCTTCGTAGTATTTTCATTATAATTTTTCCTCAAGACAAGACAAGACAATACCCTGACTTGAGGAGTGAGCGCATTGCATATTGCATATATGTATCATGCATTTTGTTTTTGTTTGTGGTCATATGTAGTCATAAGACTACAAATTTTATGATATATTTGAAACAAGTGCATATGTATAGTCATCATGTAGATTTTCTTTTTCCTCAAAATGATATTCCCTGTTGAGTGACCTACTCGAGTGAACTCTATGACTGACTGAAGAGCTACTATTTACTACTGACTACTGACTCATTTTCTTTTTTTTTCTTTTCAGGAGAAAAATCAGTAAAAAAAAAGCCAAGCCCATGTAAAAAAAAAACTTTTAAAATGGTTTAAAAAATATTATTCTGTTTTGAAAATGAGAATTGAATTCATTGAGCTTTTCCCTTTGAGCTTATTTGTCTTTTTCTGCAGTAGATAGTAGATATATTATGTCATCATGAATGAGTCATGTCAAGTGAGGAAATAATTTTTTTTGGGGGGGGGGGGGGGAGGGGGGGGGGGGGAATGGCTGACTGACTTGACTTCTTTTTTTGATGATTTCAGGGCAAAAAAAAATTTTTAGTAAGAAATTAATTTTTTTAAAGTGAATGAATTAGAGAACACGTTATGCTGAGGGCGCGTTTTTTATATCTATTTTTAAAAATGTGGAGCTTTCTTTTATCAAATCAAATCAGAGTTTATTATCATTATCCTTTTTGCTTTACCTACTTGACACGAATTGCCATTTGCCAGCCTAGATAGCCTGCAACTTCAAAAAATCAAAGGCTCTCGTCAATCGTGAAATGCCGGGAGGAAAGCACTAAAGTTAAAGCAGGCGGTTTCGAAAAAGTTTTCAAAAAGTCAAATTATTTATATTTTTTAACAAAAAAGGGAGAAAAATTTTGGTCATCATGTCATGCCATAGTTTAGCTGCAATTGAAACTAGTTTGAAGTCTTGTCAATGTCAAAAATCTTTTTGAGAAAATTTTTGCTCATTAGCAAAATTATTAGCCGTTTTTCCCTCAATTTGTTTAGAATTTTTTTCGGTTTGCATATATGTATATTTTTTGAAATTGCGCCGGAAGTATTAAAAATGCCCGACTACATATCAACGTTCACGTATCAAGTATTTACCTGCGTATTTTTGTTTGCTGATGAAAAAAACGACCTTGTTTCCTTTGAAGCAAGTCTAGTCACAATCCACAACCACACCTCAACACGATGAAAAGAGATATATTCGTAAATCTCCCCAAATTTGGAATAAATATTCACGATTTTTTTTTCCTTTATTTTATTTTATGAAATATATTAAAAGATTGATAGTGTTTGCATGGCTAATTTTGGCCAATTACTGCGCCACAGGTTTTGTTTGCTTTTTGCATCATCATCATCATCAATGTCACGTCGTGCTTGTGTTGTGTTACTTTGTCGTAATTTATTTTATAACGAAGTAAAATGAAATAGCTTTGAAAAAAATATTTCATAGCAAAACAAAACGAAAAATTGTTCCTTTGGATAAAGAAAAATTTTTTATTTATTTTTCTCAATCGAAATATGTACTTCGTTTTATTTTGCGCAAATCGCAAGTTCTAGAGGCACGTTTTATCTATTTTGCAAATTTTTCTGTTGATATATCCCCAATTTTTTACAATAATTTTTGAAGATGACACAAGCAGGCTAGACGAGGAGCTGGACTGTGCGTCTATTTTCTCTTGAAAATTTTTTTCTAAAGAGTAAACCTGATTTGCCCATTCCAATCGGGATTTCGTGAGGAAATAATCCAAATAAGAGGATGGTGAAATGGTCATCATCATCATCATCATCATTAGATATTACAACGAAGGAAACGAGAAGCCTCGTAATTTTAGAGATGATGCGTATTATATCGTATCGTATCCAAAAGTGCATGATGATGACACGACCAAGCAAAGCCAAGAAAGATCGCCTCCCTTTTCCCAAGAAAAGAACTGTAATCATAATCATCGCATCCTCCTTCCTCGCATCGAGCAAGATGCATCGCTGCTAATTAACCTGTTTTTATCATCGATTATTTTCTGAATAAAAAAAGTCGGCAGTCTCAGCAGCACAAATATCTACTTTCTTAATCCTATCCTAATCCATTCCAATCAAAGGAGGAGAGCGAGAGGGAAATGAAGACGACAAAAAAATATTTTTTCCTCCTTTAAAAATAGGGAGAAAATACGAAAGCAAAATCTAGGCAGACGTGATATGATATGATCATGATCATCATAGATACATACCTTTAGCTTTGCATGTAATTTTTCCGAGGAGAAAATTATACGAGTATCGCACTAGGTAACTCAAACTCAACTCAACCGCAAGAGAAAATATTTTTTTTTGTTTTAATCGAATGAAAAAAAAAATTTGGAGACGCAGGCGAAACGAAGAAGCAATTTTTGCAGCCAAGTAAAAAAAAATCCTGGTCACGATTTGTTCTCGCTCCGCACTTTACTCCTCTAAAAATTCTTGAATGAAGTAGTGAGGTGATATGAGAATGAGATGAGATGATGCTTAGCAAGTTTTAAAATTTTCAATCCAAAAGATACAATATCGTCAGCTCTACAGGCTCTAGAATTGAGTAGGTTTCGTTGTTTCTTTCTAAAGCGACGACAAGAAAATAAAAAAAAAACTTGACTTGAGTGGAGTTCATGAGCATCTCTGAGCACAGGCCAAGAGCGAGTGCCATGGCCATGCCAGTGAAATGGACATTTTTGGGAGAGGAGGATAGTGCATCATTATGATTTACAAATTACTATTTTATATCATCAACAAAAAAAACTCCTTTTTCGCGAAATTTATAAATTTATTTTAAAGGAGAAAAGAGATGGCTATGGCTATGGCTATGGCTGTTGCACAGAAGAAAGGAGGCCCCGCTGTTGTTTTGAGCATATTTTCTTGAGCGTTTTTTTACACACTCATTTTACGCGAAAAAAATGGAATAATTTTTCATAGTGGTGGTATTCATAATGGCGGGCATTATGATCATCATGATGATCATGGCGACGACGAAGACGACAGTGTGGTGCCAAAAGAGAGAGTCATTACCTGCTTTATTACACTATCCCGTAACACCTTTTTTCCTCCTGTCTTGTCTTTTGTAATGTATTTTGTACATAGCAATTTTTTAAAATATTATTTTGAGATGTGTCAATTAGGTAATCTCAAGTTTGCTAAACAAATTTTTTTAGTTTAAAAAAACAAGTAAATTTTGAAGTTTTCATCTATAGTCTATATTATGTTAAGTAGGGGTCGCAAAGTGAAGCTTGAATCTGATAGCTTCGCTGGAATAGTTTGTTGTTCTGCTCGAGCCCTCTGTGAATACTCGGGTCTGTTTACATTTGCCTGCTAAAATTTAAAAAATTTTGAATCTTGCGCGCTTTCTCGTCAAACGTCACCTTAAATCAAATCTCTATGGTAGATGTAGTCAAAATGTAATTGAGTTACTCGCAAGCTTCCCGATTTCGAAAAAGCAAACCGAGTCGTATTCCTAATGCAGGTATCCATAAGACGAGCAAGAGCCCTCCTCCAATCCTAATTTGTAACTGTCCAGTTAAATATTAGTCATCGAGTGTAAAAATGTAAAAAAAAACCTTTTGGTTTTGAGAGTTTCCTTACCACTCCCTTGCCTTGCCAAGTACGCATTCACGACTTCTTTCGATGCGAACGAAACACTCACTCAACTAATTTTCCTTCTTGATCTATCTAACTTGGTGTCGATTTGATAAAAGTGATAAAAAAAATTGAGCGTGAACGTGTAAATAAGGCACGACACGACGACAAGAAACACGAGCATCGCATTGGCATTTGAGAGGATCGACGAATCGATTGGAAGATCTATAATCCGTATGAATATTTCTTATATCTTCAATCCTTCCTTTTCGTGCTTAACGAACGAACGAACCTTGTCTAGAAATTCCTTCGACGTGCAAAAATACATTATAATTTACTGATTGGCTTGTTGTCTGGTGATGATTATCATAATTTAATAATGATAAATAAAAATGTTCGAGCATGCAATTCGCAAGTACCGAGCCTGACCAAGCCAAAGCCAAAACCTGATTAACTTCAAATACATTTAGAATTTAATAGGACACGATGAGGTGGATTGGATTGGAATGTGTATTTTTATTTGGTTGGCTAATATTAATACCTACGTGCAGCATTATAAATTAAGTGGTGATTTATGGCATCAGATCCGATCATCTCCATCCAATCCAATCCAATCATTTCATTTCAATACAATCCAATGCAAAATACAACAACGACAACCCTATATCCCCAGCCCTTCCCCCTTCAAAATATGTAAGTATGTGTGAAGCTTATTTTGTAAAAAAATGAAAGTTTTTATTTTTTTTTGCGAAATTGCAAATTCCGTGTGTTGATGTTGATGCTGAACTGCTGAAGGGAGAAGACGTGAGTTAAGAGCCAAAGCCAGATGACCAAGTAATGAATACCGCCATTAATTATCATTATCATCACTATTATCATACTCTCGTCAAATGCGATTTTTTTAAGAAAACGAGAGAACTACGTGCATATACCGTAAAACCTGATATTTCCGCAGGGGCGATCTTTAGCTAACGCCAGTTTTTTTCTTATGAAACGCAGCTGCGTTAAAATAAGGGATGCGGCATTTAAAGGGATGCGTAAATCTCTTAGTTGAAATTATAGGGTAA
>JAHZNI010002777.1:0-14532 GCA_027744415.1 Seira ritae
ATTTGATATAATGAAAGTCTAGAATATCATATTTACCAAACCCCATTGCATGAAAAAGGGGGAAATTTGAACTGAGTTATTATCCAATCTTCTTTCGTTTGCCTTTGTTTTGCTTAATGTGTTCTTGCTACTTGCAGTGACACTGACACAAGGGATTCTTCGCAAAAAATCGAATTAATTTTTTGTTACAGGAATTTTTGAATGGTTTCCTGAGAAAAGGCTCCTGATTAGAAAGAAGGCGAAGGTTCATTTTTATTTGAGATGCCATCACCGGATTCAACTACAAATGGAGGAGGTAAGCTAAGGAGACTTCACGTGTTTTTGTTTTGTTTGCCGAATTCAATCCTAACCTAATATTTATTGCAATCAAATGTTAATAAACTCCTTTCGTTTCAATGACAGGAACTGCGACTGTGGTTCATAAAAACGGTCATCATCACCACTATCATGAAGATGACAATGAGCCCACTTCAATGATGGGTACTTCGGAGGACGCTGATTCTTTCCACCATCACGATCACCAAGGAGACGCAGATGAGGGGGAGGGTGAAGAAAAGCGAAAGCATGGGAGGGACCGTCCTCGAAAACGAAAACTGTATGCGGACATCTGTAAACAAATGGAGTTCTACTTTAGTGACGCCAATATCACCAAGAACGCTCACATGAGGAAAGTTATAGAAGAGGCGAATGCAAGCTCGGATGGATTTGTTGATCTCACTGTGTTCCTGGAATTCACGAAGATGCAGAGACTGACTGAGAAAATCTCCCACATTCAAAAGGCATTGGCGAAATCGGATAAAATTGAGTTGTCCGCTGACTCATTGAAAGCAAGGAGGAAGGTTCCTTTTGATGCTTCCAAATTAAAGTCTGAAGATGCTGTGGAAGAATGTACTATATATGTGGAAAATATACCAAGAGATGCAGAGCATGAATGGCTGGAACGAATTTTCCAAGCGTTTGGATCAGTTGCGTACATCTCATTGCCGAAGTCAAAGAGAGGTCATCATAAAGGATTTGCTTTTGTCGAATTCGACGACGTTGATAGCGCGAGAAGATGTTTGGAGGTGTATGGAGAAGAAGGAGCATGTTTACCGAACGACATGGATCCTGCAGAACTCAGGAGTATTCAGAGTTTCAAGGAGGAACAGGAGGAGGCAGAAGGGACATCCGGAGCTCATAAACCTACGCAAAACTCTTCTCCAGGGAAAGGGCAAGATCTCAAAAACAAGAAAAGGAAGCAACCTGAAGTTTTAGATGAAGATGAACCAAAACCAAAGAAAAAGAAGCGCGACTCGTCATCCTCTGGCTCCGAAGATGATGAAAGGGTGACAACTAGTGAAAGTAGTTCAAAAAAAGGCGATACTTGTCAGGAGGAGGTTGGGACATCATCCTCTAAGAAATCGAAAAAGAAAAGAAAGAAAAACAAGTCAAAGAAAACGATTGAAGCTAGGCTGGAGAGTGAATCGATAGTCCTGAAAGTACTTCCTAAAAAAAGTTGGCGTCAGTTGCGGAACCGGTACCTGAATCTTCAGCGGAGTAATATGGCGAAATTGAAGAAGCAACTGAAACGTGAGCAAATGAGAGCGCAACATTTCAAAAACTTTTATCAACCTCCATCTTGTCCACAAGATGCTAGTGATGATGATGATGCTGGAAGGACTCGAATGCAGCACCAACAACTCGACCGGATTATGGAAGTGAAAATGCAGGAGCCTTATCAGTGTGTCGATTCTTTCAAGCACAAAGTAATGGTTGATCTCGCTGAACAAGATGAGGATGAAGCTGCAATTAGCGGATTTGTCAGGTTTGTGGATTATGAACCTAAAAACTCCGTAGCGTACGTACGTATAAATAGCGATGCAAGTTTTGCAGCCCGAGCTGAAAATCTGTTGCAGAAGTCAAAAGAAAGTTTTGTATCAGCGAGATTCTTATCTAGTAAGTCTAAACTATTCCATTTTTTGCTTTTCTTTCTTTTAATATAACTATAAACAATGGAACTGTGTCATTGTCGTTCAATAAAACGCTTCTGAACGACTTCCTTTAACTTTGTCTCAAAATTGCAGATAAGGAGGTAGATGAGTATAAACAAAGAGTGCAAGCAACATTGAAGCAAAGACTTAAGGAGCAACCGAGAAAAAACATTCGAGGAAAGGATCGCTTAATGAAAGCTGCGACAAAGTCAACGCACATACGTTTTGAAAGCGACAGTGAAGCAGAAGCAGAGGAAAAGTCGAGACAACCAGAAGCATATGCTACAGAATAATGGCTGTGTGATTCCAGAACGTTGTGTTTTCCGTACACACGAAAACATTTTATGGATTTACGTACCTTATGCATATTATGGCAGGTTTAGAAAATTGGTTCTGTTCTTTTATGGCCAAAAACTTTTAAATTTGATTACCCATTATATGTATTGTAGTACCTATATAGATTAATGCATTTAAAAAGTAGTTCATAGATAATTCTATTTCTCATTGTACTCTCTGTTCACGACGCTCTAAATAAATCGCAGTTTTCTGCTAGCTATAAAAAGACTGGACATATTATGTTATTTTATTGTTAATGAAATGTTTTTATTGTTTACTGCTTCAACATCTACATTTATCGTACTTTCACCATGTTTTATATTCGCGTTCGTCATTTATATGACACAAACACAAAGGTGTTACGACATGTTTAGTTTTGATGAATGTTCCTTTGCTGGATAAAAAACTGGAGAAGGCACATGCTTCAAAAGTAGGTGATTGCAATTGTCAATTGACATTTGTCAATTGTGACAGAGTATAGCATCAAGGTTAATGCCTGACATAAAATATCAAAACGGGTACAGGTTTCAATATTCACATCAAAATAATTACCTATTCTAAAATTCAAAATCGATATAAATGAAAACGAGGCTTTGGAGACCTGACGAACAAACCGGAAAGATACTAGGCATGTTGCTCATGTGAGATGCAAATCCTAAACGTATTAATAATTAGAAAATCTATCAACATGGGGCTATGTAAGAATGACAACTGCTAATGTTTGAGCTTGAAAATGAAATAAATACTTGGTAAATCTCTCACCAGCACCACTTCTCCACGTAATTCCATTATTTATGCCAGAGATCTCTGCAATAGGCAAGCATGGGCAGATTTTGGCTGCCTTTTGAATGATTCATATGCGTAAATTGACGATGTTTTTACGACTTTAACACAAAATCGTTTAAAAGTTATATAATATTGATGCTGATTATAATGAGTCATTGGTACAGTACGATATCCATCACATCAACATCAACACGGATTGTTGTATGTCAGCCAGAGTCGGATATCTAGTCAGTAATTCAGAGATTCTGAAGAATTATGTTAAAATATGGAATGGAATGAAATTTTAACAGATCCTATATTAAACACACAATACTGAAATCTGAATGATAAAAGAAGATGATAAAAGTGCGGTTTGGAAAAGTAAAGAATGAATGAGAGTTCTGAGTGAATATACCTTTGTTTCCTTTCAGAATGGCTCATCTCATCATCCAGAGATCCAGCGCAGCGGCAGGCTATTTTGTCATTTTCAGTTGTTGGCTCTGCTTTGCATTGTTTGCTTTTTCTTAACTACCTACTCTGCTCTGCACTCTGCACCGAAGAAGCGTTTCAACTTAAACACAGCAAGTTTCACATAAGTCAAGATAAAAAAAACTTTTTTGATAATAGGCTTTTATCTTTGCTGACGATATTAATGAGTCAATGAGTAATGTAATCATTTTTAAGAGCCACCTATAGCTACCTACGCTCAGATTTGATTGAAGTGCATTTGATTTCAATAATAGTGCACCAGCAATAAATTAACCAGAAGCAAAAAGATACTTGGCGATTTTTTCCTTGAGACATAATTGTTGATAGATAAAGGATTATAGGGCAAGTGCGTTCTTATATTAGGGCAAGTGTTGTTGTTAGTTAAATATGGCTCAGAATCAGAATTCAGGGAATCAGGCCCCTCCGCCGTACACACCGCAGGAGTACGGGAAACCACCGCCTTATTTCTCGGAGCCACCGCCGCCGCCAGGTATTTATTTTCACATTTTGAATTTTTGAACATATGTTGCTAGGTGCCATGTCATTTTGAGAAAAGTTGTGTTGCGGGGTTCGAGATTTGATAGAAGAAATGACTAATGACTGACTAAGTTCTCAATTTCCATCAATTTACATTTTAGCTACACAGGAGCCTCAAGCAGGATGGATTCCAGTTCAGCCACCCACGCACGGGGCTCAGACATCGCAACCAGGTAGAAGCGGAGATCCCCAAAGACCAACTGTAATCACCGTCACTCATTCCACGAGCCCAGCTTACGTTGTATCAGCGCAGCCATTACAATTGGGAAATTGTCCTGCTTGCAGGGTTATTACTTTATTACCAATTTATTTTATATTTCCATAAAATTTCATTTTTATCATTATGTGATTGAGTTCTTTATTGGTTGTTTTTTATTGGTTGCTTTTCCTTTTAGATCGGATTTTTGAGGAATGAGTTTGACATTTGTGGCATCCTCATTGCTATCATCTTCTTTCCGATCGGAATACTTTGTTGCTTGTGCATGATGGAAAAGCGGTGCAGCCATTGCGGTGCAAGATTTTAAGTAATTAGGATTCTATTTTATGGAATCAATAGACTGTAACTTATAACTCTTATTGAATGCCTAACTTTTTAAGATGATTATGTTGGTCTGTAATGGAAACTTGGTATGTACTTTCAATTTTTAAATAGAACATTACTTTTTTCAGAATTAGTCAATGCTTTTTTCTCATGTTAAACGAGCGTTCTTTTGTTTGTACAGTTTTAATGTAATAATGAAGGTGATAATATTAATGTAATTTAATGTTGATTAGATTTAATTACTAGTTTTTGAATGCACACCTATGCATTTTTAAATAGGTTTTCTGTATTGCGTATCTGTATCTACTGTTGTGAAATACAATAGAATTTTTTTTCTCTTGTGCTCAAATAAAACCTGACTTCAAAAGCGTTTTAAATGGCATATTTGATTACCACCTTTTTAAACATAATGTTCTCGATCCAACAAATCAATGTGTTTTTCACTTTTGTTGCCTACTTTTACTTTCAGTGGAATTTTAAATTTTAGCTAACCATCAGTTTGAAGAGTTACGATGGCCATTAGGATTCTACATATTCAATTTACCTTCCTTATGAATCTGTGAGTTATTATCCCTTATTAAGCAGCGAAGCTGCTTTATGTGATCACCTTGTACGTACGTCCGTCTGTCCATCCGTCCGTCTGTCACACTTTTTTTTGAAATTGGTATAACTCGTAAATGGTTGACATGTTTGATCTCAAATTAAGGGTTTTCTACCATGAGAAATCGATTGGTACTGTCAGATTTGCAAATTTATATCGCCAAATGGCGCTAAAATTCGCAAAAATAAAATTTTATATGCGTATAGGGGTAACTTGACGTCACAAATCGATTGGTGACATCAGATTTAAATGTTGCAAACGTCCTTGGCGCATATATGTGGCGCCAAAATTCGCACAAATTAGTCAAACATGTCGGTAAATGTAACTTGATGAAACAAATCGATTAGTGACGTCAAATGGCGCCCAGGTGACGCCAAAATTTGCAAAATGGTAAAAATTAGTTCAACATGTCAGTAGCTGTATTTTGATGAGACAAATCGTTTGGTATATCATGTGAAGGCTAGGATGTCAAAATTTCAACCGATTTTTACAAAAAACAATCTCTATTCTTATTCCATCTTTCGCTGCTTTTTTACTATTTTACCGAATTTTATTTAATTTTAAATGCAACAAACTCATCATTTTTGGAGATTTTTTATGCTAGGTACAAGTTGTATGTTTTCTGTTCAGAAATGAAAATGCTGTGTACCGAGACAAGTTTGTAAGTCAATGCCAACTCTCTTGATTGGCACAACGCCAGTGGTCCAGACTAAACTAAGTACGAGGTATTTCCTAATAATAATACCTCCACTTTTTCCACTCCTATTGATTCCTAGTCCATTTTGATTCGAGCACGGGCATACGATTCAATTATGTTTGCATTCCTTTCTCCTCTGGCAAGCAGGAAGCAGAGTGAAAAACATTTTTCCTTGTTATTTTCTTGCTTTTCTTTATTAAAACCAAGCATACCTGCGCCGGACCGGTTCTTTGTTGCGTCTACATAGGGAAAAGGGGAAAAGAAAGTTCAAGCTGAAACATAAGGCGAAAGTATGTACATATGTGTGTACTGTACCTGTACCTTGAACTGGAGCTATGGAGTTAGAGAGAAAAGTATAAACATATTGAATGAGCTGGAGGAGAAAAAGAACTTTCCTGGTTACTGCATGTACACACTACATGCATAGCATATACATTTCTGATTTCAGCACTTTAGAAAGCCCTTTATTCCAGGAAATTCCAGTTGTACATACTTTAAAGTGAACCAGCAGTATCCCTTCCATACTGCGAGAGGGAGAGCATACTGCGGCAATGTACACCATTGTCATCATTATTTTCTTTTCATTCCAATCGAAAGGAAATAACAGTTCTTGTACTTTGGTCAATGCCTCCTTGTCTTTCCTCATTTTTGTTTCGGGTATAGAATATGGTGAAAGTATAGGGAAAATAATACCCGAAGTATGTACGAGTCGAAGACAGAGCAACCTAATTAACAGCTCAAATAAGCATAATTTAGTTCTATTGATTGCTTCCACTAGTACAAAACTGAAGCAAGCACTCTTTCGGGACCGGCTAATTGGTTGGCAAGAATTCACTTCCTTCTTCTTTCGATTAATGGGCTTCGTTGGCTTAGTGTAATTTCAAAATTAAGCTAATACAATGCAATAGCATTTTGTGGTTTGCTCATATTACTCCCTGAAGCTCGGACACAGCCTTCAATATTAATACTCACACAAAATATTTAATTCAATCTCTCGAAGTTTGAATCTCATACAGTACATACATCAAAAATATCTCATGTATTACAAATCAAAATATTTAAGAAATTGAACTTTGTATCTCAATCGTAACAGTGAACGTGCGACACAAAGTTTATATGGACCTGGGCCTGGGTTCATCGATGCATTGCATGCGTACAACATAGTAATCTGTCATCATCGTAACAGATCAAAGGTCTTCTTGCAAATATTAAAGCAGTTGTTTCGTTGCTTTTATGAGACGTGGACTACAGCAGCGCAGCGCTAATTAAACTAGTTGTTGTTTGGGAACACAAAGACAAGGAGCAGGAGAAGTAAGCGAAAAAATATTTTGAATATTGCGTTCCAACCGAAAGGATAGATAATACATATCCCAGTGGAGTTTTAAATGCAAAGATATTCTGTCCGTCATAACGAAGATAGCCATGAATAAAGTGTCAAGATTCGACTTGACAAAATCGAAAGCAATAATAATATCATAGTATTTCGCAAAAAATATGCATGTACATCCGCTATCGCGAGGCTCTGCCCGAAGGCTTTCACGAGTTTTTCACGAAGCAAACTTATTAAAACGGAGAACGAACTTTGATGCTCGTGTGCAAAAGTCGAGCAGCTTCCAGGGTAAAATGTTAGCATAAGTTACTATATCACGCGTTTGAACAGCATTTCAATTTCAATTCATACTATGTTTCACTTTACTATCTAGGGTTTCTCCAAGTTCAATGATTGATTTCCTTAAAACTTTTGCATAAGAGCAGAAAATGCACAACCTGCTTAGGCCCGAAAATTGCAAGTTAATCATTACCAAGGTCAAAATCTGGAAATGAATTAGGAGAAGTTGAGCAGTGAATGCTTGATCCGTTAGTATTCACAGTAATAGCAAATGCAACGAAAGAACTCCTTTTTATGTATGATAAAAGAATGAATGAACTAAATTCTGATATACCTACTTAGGTCTTGTTGCTCATGATTTATTTGTTGCTCAGACATGATTAAATCATGCGTTCTCTGATGTCATTTCCACTTCCAGCTTTCAATGACTAGGAAAGAATCAGGAGATGGTCAGATCAGACAGACAGAAGACAGCTATGAGCTGAGGCTGGAGCTTAGACTAGTCTAGAGCTAAAAGAGCATTTGCATGCATAGGTACTCCCCATGAAGATGAAGCCGAGTTTGATTGCATTAAACCATAGCCCACTATATAACAATGAGCTATGATTAAACTAAATGGTTCCTTACAAAAAGTTTAATATGGCAAAGATGGGCTAAAGTTTGAGAATTAAATGTCATGTACTAGGGGTCTTGAACAAAGAAGGTTTGGCAAAAATAACGATTTTGAACACCCCCTCCCTCTTTGTCACTCTGTTAACGTTGACTGTATATAAGATCCCAGACACCGCGAACCCCAGTGCCGAACCTTCTTTGTGCAAGGCCCCTTTTACAATTTACCACATCTCACAATTTAGATACATATGTACCATACTGTACCCGGCATGACAGGGCACGTGTCAAAAATGCATTATTCTTGGCACATGTTTCTAATTCCTACAACTCCTAGAACAGAACCAATTAAAAAAATTGTGCTATATTTCATATACCAGCTATGGCAAGTAAATGCTTTCAAGTTTCAATAATTTCTGACGGTCAAGGGAATGTAGGTCATTAAGAGGATATTCATATTATTTTCACATATTTTTATTTGATAAACTGAAATAGGTTTCATGAGTTCAGATACAATTTTTCCTTTTAATAATGGGAAACATGTGGGAATGGTTCGAAAAACCAATTTAAGCTTTTGAATTGAAATTCTTAGGTCCAGAATCCATTGAGGAAACTACCACGAGTATAACTTTCATGCAATCGGTCCTCACGCGGCTGAAGGTTTTTAATAAAAAAAATGTCTGCATTTTAAATAGGAAGTCTTTATTATTTGAGCACTTGATAATTGCATGAGTCCTAGTCCAAATGCAAACCTATTTCAGAAACTTTGGGTCACCTAACATTGTTTTCACTTTTGTTGGGTAATATGACGTAAGAGTTCAAATGGTTACATCTTTCTATTGTTTTTATAGCCAGTTTTATCTATCCTATCCTGACTCTTGACCTGACAAAAACGATAAGGATGGAAATAAGGAAAAATCCAAACTTACGCGCTTATTGTTATATTCGTTGAAACGCTAATAGTTTATTACGATTTAACACCTCAAATTATATCTCACATTTCAATCTTTTAAACTCGTTCTCAAGAGTGTGCAGAAGGGGATGATTAAATCCCTTTTGCAAGTGCGAAACTTCGAAGTTGATATAAAACGGTTTCAGCAATTTTCAGCAATCTATTCGGCTAACAAAACTCTACTGAACACACGATTCAAAATTGAAGCTATGCAATGCTTTAAGAGTATTAAAAGTTGCGTGTCATTAAATTTTCACAGCAAGCGCAATTTATCACTTACTGATATGTGATAATGTGATATTACTTTCAAACTCTAAATTGTGTTAACTTTACAGATTACCCAGGTCTCAAATCAGGGAAGTAAAAACCCAAGAAATGACGGAGCCGTAATCTTGTTTCGCCATCAGCCAAATCCATTAAACTACCGGAAAATTTTAAAATTGTAAAGATCTACTAGCTTTCATAGACTTCAGACTCCATTAGGCATTTCATTGCATCGTTTTACATTTTTATTATCATTATTATTTTGATATGCGATGTTGACAATTCAAAATGTGTGCAGCCAGTAGAATAAGTAGGTTTAATTGAAATGCTTAAATACAGCTGGAGAAGCAGTCTGGAAAATCAGAGAGGGGAAATCTCATATTCATATCAAGTTCCATTTCAATTGCACCGTATTACTTGAATTGCAAAACTAGAAAAAAGAGCCGGGGTGCAGTTGTGGCTTGCTTGGTCTCTGTGGCATGTCATGTCATGAAATGTTCGCCTGATTAATGCTACTTGCTCACGGACGAGCGAGGAGAGAGAAAGATCAAACCAATCCAGATAGAAAGAAGCGTGCGCTTTTCATGAATTTTTACTGGAACTGTACACGTGCAATCTCTGACTTTCTGGAAATCGCGAAGTTAAGAAATCATAGACAATATTTTTACCGTCGACCGGACACTTCGACTTCAATAAAACTAAAACTTTTATAAAACAATCACGTATAATAACCAGAAAGGAAAAATGCTTTGTCACGAAAGAATGTTTGCTTGTGACAGTGACAGGATTTGATTTTTACATTAAGCATAATATACTTCTATCTGACGGGATAAAGAAAATATTAAATAAGTTAAGTGAATTTTAACAAAAAACAGCAATGGAGAAATTAAACAAAATGTTGTCACTTTTATTGGAATCTGCGGACATTCTTCATCTAAGTATGTCTGTGATTATCGTGACCACTGGCGTTCTTCTATTCATTGCCCATTACTTGATTTACGTTGTAAAGGTACTAAATTAAATTTAATCGACTTAAAATTTTAAAAGATATGATATTTAACATGATTTTACTTTTATAAAAGAAACCTGTACTGTTCGCGGGAAATGTGGACTTTCGTCACTTCCTGGAGAAGCATGTACCTACGCACAAGACGCCTTATAGACCCACCATATTCCTTCAGGCCGGGATTCTGCAAACAGTTTTTTCTGTTCCCTTCCGCCCAAACCTGAGCAAAAAGCTAAATCTCCAACGAGAAGTATTCCAATTTGCCGATGGAGGAGAAGCTGCCCTAGACTTTGCTTTTCCGGAGAATAAAGCTTTCCAGTCCGATGAGAATCCCTTTGTAGTCATCATTCTCCCAGCGTCATTTTGCACCTCAAAGGTTTCCATCGTGTCATCTTTGGCGAACGTTGTGACCCGTTGTGGGTGCACGGCTGTGGTGCTAAATTACAGAGGATACTGTGGCGTCCAATTCAAAACTCCGAAATTCAATACATTCGCGGATTGCGACGATCTTCGAGAAGTCATTCCATACATTAAAAAGAAATTCTCGGGATGTCGGCTAATGGTGATCGGACAGTCAGCGGGAGGGTAAAGACATGCATAATCAACTACATTTTCCTTCTTTTCTTTAATATAAACTCGCATGCATTAAGTTGAAGTTAAAACTGATTTGACATATCACATAGGATGGTTTTGGGAAAGTACCTACGTGAGTATGCGAAAGAAGCGAGGGAGTATTTGGAAACTGCAATGACGATCTCAATGGGATGGGACATGATTAGAGGCTACAACAACCTGAACCCACCTCATTACCTGAACAAGGTAGTTATTCACCGACAGCATCTCAGTTGGATGAAGCTGAACGCGGCAAAATATGCTAAGCAAATGGGTGACAAGGCTTGGAAACCTACGATTGACTATGAAAAGGCAATGAAAGCCAAGACCATCTATGACTTCGATCAACTGCTACTTGTGCCGCAGGTATGGACGAAAAAGCAAAGAAACGACATTAAGTTTTTAATTATGTATGCATGCAATAATTTTACTCATATGCCCAGTTTGGATACGAGTCCGTGAAGGACTATTGGGAAGATGCCTCTAATCGGGGAAAGGTGCACAAATTTTCCATTCCTATTTTCTCTCTCAGCGCTTATGATGATCCTGCTACTCCTGGATTTTGTAATGAGAAAATCAAAATCATATTCATTCATTTACCAAGGCAGTCCTCTTTTAATTTCGAAACTTCATGGGTCGTATATCTATCTTTATCTTTGTAGTGCTCCCATACGAGGAAGCAGAAGACTCAAACTCTAAACTCGCCCTTCTAGTCACATCCAAGGGTGGCCATAATGGATTTCTTGAGGGTATCTGCCCGGGGAAATCTGAGCACTTTCTCGAGCGACTAGTTCGTGAATACGTGACTGCGGTGAAGAATCATGGCCATGAACTACCCAAATGGGTATAGGCTCATTCGTGTTGTAATTATACTCGCAAAATATACTTAAACTTAGAATCACCACATTTAGATTTAAAGTTCTTTACATTAGATATACTACATATTATTATTATACGCAATACGTCATACTGGTCATGTGGTCATGCTAGAACAGAGTGTAGATATTTAAGTAATACTAAACTGAAGCTAAGCTCATTTTTTCTCTTCAAAAATCCGTCTACTTCCTTTCGTTGCTACTTATTCATCTGGGGATAATTTAACTTTTATTTAGGGGTTCAGCAACCAAAGTAATATGTAATACATAATTTAATTGTTATGTTTTCTTTCTGGTTTTCAATATTGTAATAATTATTATTAATTATAGGGTTTTATGAATCATTTTGATTATTACAATAATTACAATTGGGCCAATTTTTAAAAACGTAAAATCATTTGTTAACATTTTCTACTTTTCTTGAATATTTCTTGAGTTTTTGAAAATAAAATACATAATATACATACCTAAAAGTATAACAAATATATATATGTATATCGATTTTATTTAAGTAAATAGTCTAATGATAAACACGAACTCATGTGCACTCCAAATTCTCTATATAGACTCATTACCTTCTTGAATTTACTCAAATCTATAAATGTAAGTAAAACTGCAGCACTGATTACTGATACAGTTTAAGTGTTGTAATGTGCAGAATTTGGTCAAGCTGGATTTGACAAATATGAAGTGTTGTATTACAACTAGATACGGCACCTAATGAAAACTTTGTTGTGATTGAAGAATTTCATTGTAAAGCAATGTAAAGTAATAAATTCCTGCAATAACTCATGTATGGCAATAAGATATGGGGTAATTGGGTTAAATTGAGAATCCTTAGGTCTCCTCTATTTTACTTCATAAATACATTTCAATTCGCTAATGAAATAATACTTTCTCCAGGTAGCAACAACTAAAATCTTTTCTCAATGATACGAATGCCTGCACCAGAAAACGTTGTTTGAACAGATGTATGCACACTACACACTATCCGAACTTCAGTCCAAATAAACGATATGAATCGACTGAACACAAAACGTTATGTACTGAAAACTAATCTAAATAAATATCTATAAACTAAATATCAAAATAAAGCAACAATTCGACAACTTTACAGAAATGATCTCTTTATTTTATCGCCAGTAAACTTTAGTATCGTATGACCTCACATTGTACTTCATATAAAACGGCGGAAACTTTCATGAAAATATTTTTAAACAAAAAAGAAAATTAAGTTCTGCGCTAAGTTAGGAATTCATCCTTGTCATTTTGAATTACTAAGGTATTGAGATGGCGAGGTTTTGTCAAAGAGATACAAGCACAATCACATCCAGCTCAACCCGACAGATTTCCTGCTTTAAGATTAAGCCTTCATATTATATCCCTCCTCACAAAACCACTCACCCAATATTATAGCAACGTCATAATCAAACAAGAATACTATTCCTTTCCTAGCATGAAATTACTTATATAATAAATGTATGAAGTTTA
The DNA here is from genome assembly GCA_027744415.1 of Seira ritae. Lineage (NCBI taxonomy): Eukaryota > Metazoa > Arthropoda > Collembola > Entomobryomorpha > Entomobryidae > Seira > Seira ritae. The sequence continues at coordinate 13,355 of JAHZNI010002777.1, forward strand.
GGTAATTATATCTCATTATTTTCTAACGAATCATTATCGTTTTTGGCGTCGTCAGGTCCTTCTTTTACAAAAGCTAAAGAGGAAAAATAACATTTCAATTTCTAAAGGCCATAAACGCTATGAATGAAAATGACATCACTTTGTGGAATGTTAACTACCTTGGACCTGCGGGAAGCCTCCCAATTTTCATCCGCAAACTTCCAGTCGAGCTTTTGGATACTTCTTAACTTTAGTATCCTCAGCTCTTGGATCCTCTGCTTTACAGCAAGTCAAACAGTTTGTTCTGAAAGTAAGGAAGGACAGTCATCAATGAAAAAAATTAAATCATGTCAAGAGACAGTTTAGCCAATTAAAATTATTTGATTCAAAAGCAGTATTAGTTTACTTTAACGAAGTTAATTCAAACTTGTCCAACAAGTCGCAAGATGAGCAAACCAAACTGTTCCTATTGTAGCCCAACGCCATACAGTCTTCCACGGAAAGTTCGCTTCGAACATAGTTTATCTGAAAGGTAAAAATTACATTTTAATTAACACTAAACCAGGATAATTTAACTACAAAATTCAGCAGTAGCTGCAGTACCCATTTTGGCTCAAGGCGGTACTTGAAGGTTTCACAGTTTAAAAAATTACTGTTTTGCCTCATTTTACTCTACATTTTGGTCTACTGACATTAATAACCCAGAATGATTGGTGGTGGTGGAATTTACCGAACTTTATTGGTAGTGCAACATGTACTACACTTGCCAATGCCAGTAAAGAGCTACGTGACGTGTTAAGAATGAACAATTTAATTTGGATTGAATAGTTGAGAATGTTCTTACCATTAAATAAACAATGGACAATGACAGGAAGGCCGAGGTCACTAGACCTTCCATCTTGGGTTGGCTTTGACAGGACCGCAAGTCCCGTCGAATGTCGAAATAAGCTTCAAAAATAAAACAATTCTATTTAATCAACTGCGTCTGTTTTAAGGTATGTATCGGCTTATTGCTTAAAAACTTTTGTTTACTACGTCACTTTTTATAGTACACGTCAAAAGAGACCAACCAGCTTCAGCCAGCCAGCTACTCTATCATCATCAGGCTGTATGTAAGGTGCATGTTATGTTAGCTCTCAAAATGAATCCTCTTGTGCTACGCGAGTTAACTTTTTTTAGTTCTCTATTTGCCCCTTACC
>JAHZNI010002778.1:0-15516 GCA_027744415.1 Seira ritae
TGCCGAAAACACGTGTAAAATGCTGAAAACGAACCACGAAAAATAATGAAAATGTTTTGTTTTTCGGAAATAATTTGAAAATACTTTGATAATGCTGTGCCAAATTACGAGCAATTTCTTATCTCAATTCAAATCTCTAAGCGGATTTTTAAGCCTTCTCAATGCCAATTGGGTAATGGCATTATACCACCGTCATCACATCACCGAACTGAATCGTAAAGTTCCTGTCGACAAGCACTAACTTTTTTGGAAATGCATCTTTTCTCGAGGAAGAAAATAGCAAAAAATAAGGTTTCAAGGCTAATATGATTTGCTAATCAATTTGCGAATCCAGACGCAGGTGCAAGTAAAGCCATGAACATCGAATTATAAAAAATTGCTTCATTCCTATTTAATTTCCATTGCCATTGCCATTACTCATGGCTTCAATGATGCAGACATGTATGAGATGCGAGAATCTTTTATGCAACGTGCATAATATAATTATGCTAAATAACTGTCCAACCTTAATTTGCCATGAAAAAGTTGATTTTTCATGAAATAAAAATGCTCTTGAATAAATGATGGCTTGTGCTCATGCTCATGATTCATGACTACGAATAAAAATTCTTGTAAATGATGTTCATTGAAAAGGAAGCTACTACTGAGCGGGTTTTGGCAATTGCCAAGATCACTCGATCAGTATGCCAATGCTCGTGCCAAAAAAGGTTGTTCTACGGATTCGAGCAGAAGTAGAAAGCACTTTTTANATTGAAAAGGAAGCTACTACTGAGCGGGTTTTGGCAATTGCCAAGATCACTCGATCAGTATGCCAATGCTCGTGCCAAAAGAGGTTGTTCTACGGATTCGAGCAGAAGTAGAAAGCACTTTTTATTTCACTTTTTTTCTTTAAACAAGGTTTTTAGATAATCAGAATCAGATTTGTAAAGCTATATTGTATTTTATTTGTTGTTACCTAAATTTATTACGCGAAATGAAAGTTTGATTTTTAATTACTTACCTTTTTAAGTAGGTTTACGATTACGACCATGGTGTTTTTCTCGACACGATGTTGATGCTATCACAATTATATAACAGGGTTGAGTTTTTGATTATGATGTTGATATTGAGTGAAAGAGATTGCAAAAGAAATGTACGCAGTTGCATACATTTTTAAGCTAGTTATATTTTTATCGATTAACTTAATTAACTTAAATTAAATTAAGAACCGATGGATTAACATTGCACCTTTTTTAAATTATTCTAGTATTTTATGGACGGATTAAAAAGTTAAAAATAATAAAAAATTGTCACTGACGAAGTGTTTTAAACCTAAGGTTAATTACATGGAAATGGCAGAGGTTCTCACAGCCGCAGTCAATACAGGATTTGGGTCAGGCTCTTCCGTAATAATATTCACTTTCACCCATCGATTCTCCTTGGATGATTTCCTAATCGCCTCAATCACCGCTTGAATATAGAGACCATCTTCGAAACTGGAGCCGAAGCAGCCCGACCATGCTCTCCTTCTTCCATTCTTTCCCATTTGGAATGTTAAACGTTTCACGAAGAGAACCAAGTAATTTCAGTAAGCCTATTTAAAACATCATAAAATCATCGTTAAAAGTCGAGATTTCGTGACATTAAAATTAATGCAAAATTCTTACCCGTCATGTAAACTGGTGGTAGAAGTGGAGAGGAATTATTTGCTCCGTTTGCCTTAGCGTTACGATCAACCAGGAGGAGATCTACGTCTTGTGAATCTTCATAAATTAATTGCTCAGCTTCTGGTGATCCTTCTTTATTGGGATTATTGCCATAAATCAGGCCATGTATTGATGCATTCGTTGCCCGGATGTAGCCTTTTGATCCACTCAGGAGCATTTCTTGAAGGAAGTGGCCTTTCTGCATGTGATTCGTCAGTGTCATTGATACGAGCAAACCTAAAAGTGACATTTTATAACTTTATATATTATGTATTCTGCATGCTTTACTCTTAAGTATTTGACTAATTTAACAGAAACTGTTTTATGTTACCCGAATCCATTTCCATTTGTATTACAGAAAAATCCGGACTCGTGATACGTCGAGTTCCTTTAATTGAAGGCGTTATTTGTGTCAGAGCTCTAGTAATGCCGTGAACGCGCACAGCTCGTTGTCCAGTAAGATATGTGATTAGATCAATCAAATGGGAACCAAAAAGAGTTACATTTCCTCCACCTTTAAAAACAAATATGAACATTTTAGTTAGTTCAATAATCAGGGGAACGAATATATATAGATGCATAATTTTGATGGAAATCATAAAAAAATTTTAACAGAGATGCGACCCTCGACATACCCATTATGTCGTCACACAACCAATTAAATGTCTGTCCTAAAATTGGCCCCATTTCAATTCGGCATTGGCATAAATTTGGCTGTCCCACAAACTTGTCCAAGCTTTTCTTCATGTGTATAAAGCTGTCAAATTGAATACAAAAAAAATTAAATTCGTTTTCAAAATTATTTTAAGACATGTAGACATTGTTTTAGAAACTGTGCTGTGATATGTGCGTCTAAATACATAACATTAAAATTAGTCATGTAAAAATTATTTCTTGTATTAGGTGGCAGGTACAGTTTTTATTTAATTTTTCATACCTTGGAGCGTCAACCCCCACAAAGCTTCAACTCTGAAACCTTTTGCTTGAAGATAAGGAACGAGGATCTTAACAACAGGATCCGTTCCAAACACCCCGATCCCCGGGAGCTTCATGATTTCTATGCAGGATTCTTTTTACAATATAATTCTTTTCATTTAACAAGTCACAATCACAACCACGTTCCTCGATAACCGCAGTTTCTCAACCATCTGGCCGGTACAAGAATGAAATGATATCAACTCAAGCAATATAAAATTCATACTTTTACATGAACCTCCATCATATTACCACCACTGATACTGATCCAACAAATTATCATTTATTTAAATGCTATACTTTTCTTCAATGAATTATTATTATTCTATTATTTTCTACGACTACACTGCACCACTTTTAATCTAAATTACTTCAAATTAGCTAGCAGAAAGCACTTGAGATTCCTCAACAATCACATCTAATCTTCCCTCAAGCCCATGTAAAACTTTATTTTTGAAAGGGAAGAAGAACAAGAAGATATGTGTCACTGTTAAAGCTGTGTAGGTGTAAAGGTGTGGATGCTTATGATATTATTTGAATTATCAAAATCTCATTATTATGCAATGTAGCCCATATTAAACTGAATATTAATAATATACCGAAGAGCGAGTATAACATCACATCAGAGGAAATTTATTTTCAAAACTAAAAGGCTTACGTTCATCCTTACGCATACAAAATGCAATGTTCTTCTCATCAGGATCACATCACATCATGTGAAAGAGAAGTAAAGTAATACTAGTGGAGGAGGTTGAGGTGAGCAGAATATTATTGTGTTCGCTGTACTGTCAAGTTCAGTTCAGTCAAAGCCGAAGAAGAAGAAGAAAAAAGGTTTCATTTGTTGTTAAACATCCGTAGAGCCATTTGCCTTTCCTTTGGCTCACGTTGCGCTGGGCTCGGAGTTGGATGAAACACCAAAAAGAAGTTGAGAGGAAGAGGAAGGTGATGTGATGTGGTTAGAATGACTCCACTATATACATTATAATTTCAATTTTTTAAAACTTTTTTAAAAATGCATGTCGTACACGTACATATGCATAGCGTTATTGAATATGAATGGGAGAAAACAAGTTCTCATGCAATGCATAATAATGATATTTAATACGCGATAAAAACTGATACAAAAAATACCTGAAGACATATAGGTAATCATACCCCGTAAACAAGAACACTGCTCTACAGTTAGAAGGAAAGCTTCGTGCAAAAATGATTTAGATTTTTAAAGAAAATTGTTTTAGCCTTTTGAATATTACCCCGTATGACTTATGTGCGACATAACTGAGACTGGGAGTCTTGACGCTAATAACAAAAAGTCAAGCAAGCAAATCGTTTGAAAAAAGAAGCTTGACTTATGAAAGTCAAGTGCATTTTCTTAAAGCAGCAAAAATAACTAGCAAAAATCTAGAATTCATTTGCCAATGAATGATGATAATGTGTCTTACATTTAAGTAAAGAAAACAAATGTACGACATAAATATATCTTGAATACATAGGCAAACATGAGCTTATTTATCAAATTAAATCAATTCGGCAGATTTCAAATTAAAACATTAATAAATAATACAACATCGAAATAGGCAAAATTTGAGATTTTCTTAAATGTTGCTGAGCGGAGGTCTTTCATATGAAAGATTAAAGCTATAGGAAGGAGAGCAATTCGTGGAAGTACCGCTCACTATACTCGATAGCAATCATATGAGCATGAATGAGAGTAATGTTTTTCCGATAAAACAATATCATAATGTAAATGCTTATCGAAGTAAAAAAAAGAAAGCGAACAAGTAAAATGATTAGCGTAATGCTATTAGGAATTACAATCATGCTATTAGTGTATTATGAAACTGAAACTAGCATAATATTTTGAATTTTTAGAACGAAAAATAAAATGCATAGCATGCCACCTTCGAAGGCTCATGTTTTTCTGAAAAATATATGCGAATTTTTTTATTGTTGAAATTCCAAAATCTCACTCAAGCTTAAATAGTCATTAGTCATTTGCGTATTTTTTTGGATTCATAGTACATAATATCTAGTTTACTTTATGTCGATGGTACTTACACTCTAACATTTTTGAAATTTATAAATTAAATGAACAGGAAAATTAAAGTAGAAAATTAAACGTTATTGGTTATTGAAAAATACATTTCTGACATAGTTTTCCACTTGAATAGACACTTAAATTGCATTGCATACAAGTGCTAATGTCGAAGCAAGAATCGAAACAGCGTCTTGCTTCGTTACGTTTTTGCTGAAAACCTTTTAATCTTCTTTGTAAGGCGATGGGGCAGCTAAAGTGAGGTACTGAATTGCTCTCGTCAACTCATCTTAAAAAAATTTCAAAGCTAACTTAATATGCTTCATAATTTAGGCAATTTGTTTGAAAAGATGTTCAAATTACCCATGAACGGTAGACGATACTTCTTGAAGACGAAAGGGTAGTAAATTAGCATTCCTACCCCAAAGAAGCCTACCACAATCAAATACTCCAATTTGGGATCGTAAGCGATCGGTAAAATGACTAGTGCGGCGGACATTAATACTGCTACGCATGGGATTACTAATGGGACCTGATTAGAAAATATAATTTGTATTTCTCATAATTAACTCATTATATATTGCATATAGGTTTTATTTTTAAGAAGAGTAATACATACCCTGAATGGCCTGGGAGCATCCGGCTTTGTAAATCTTAGAATGATCACGCATAAAATGGCGAGCCCGTATATCATCCATGAGGCGAATCCAAAGAGATCAATGAGATCTTCTAAATCACTCGTGAAGATCATGATGTAGGCTAAAATTGCCTGTAATTTGTTTGGGCAAGTGTAATAATATATGCAAATTAGAAAGTCTTAATTAGTATAGATAATTATTTGTCTCATTACATTTAACGACAAAGCAACAATTGGTGTCAGTCTTGTAGCGTGAACGTATGACATCACGTCAATCATGTGACCATCTCTTCCAACGGCATAAGTGATTCTAAAAGGAAAAATTCAAGGTAAAAGTCGAGCTTAAATATTGATCATGATATGAAATTTTCCATACCTTCCTGCAGTAAACATGCTTCCGTTGGCAGTTCCCATTGCTGCCACTGTCACTAGAATGGGAATCAAAAGTCTGAAATTGCCTAAGTATTTGTCTCCAACGTCCTGTGACAAGCAATATACATTTAATTTAATTAATCATGGTTTAAAGAATGATCTTTCAGAAAAGTAATTTTGTGTCTAAGAAGCTTACGACAGCCACCGCTGCAGAACCTATCATTTCATCTTTGGTCAGTGCCGTCAGGTAAGAAATGTTGATTAAAATGTACAGCACAGTGGCGATTGGAATTCCGATTAAAATTGCAAGAGGAAGATTCACGTGGGGATTGATTAGCTCCTCGGTAGCTGTGACCGAATTCATAAGAAAGTTTACGAAAAATTCACTATGAAAAAAATCCGAAGCTAGTGTAATTTGCTTACCTAAATTCAAATTATTCCATCCATCATAAGCCCAAAGACCTGCATAAAATAAATCCAGAATTTGGTTTTAAACTCCTTTGGAATTATTATTAAGTAGGCGACCCAAAATATTACTAACCGCTATAAAAAGATACAGCAATATCGCCGACCGTCTTTTCGGTGGGATCCCAACCTCCTCCCACGGCTCCAAATTCCCCATTAGCCATGTTATATACACCAATGCCGATCATGATCGCCATTGTGGAAATTTTTGCAACGAGAAAGACAATGGCGGCTCTAGTCGCGAGTTTTGCACTGAAGATATTGATTGCTGCGATTAATGCTAGTTTTGAAACAGAGTAAAAAAAGGTTACAGTTGTTGTTGCCCCTTTCTTATCTTCACAAAGTGAATCATTATAATATACCATCACTTACATGCAATTACCACAGCCAGTAATTTTACGGCCATGTTAAATTCTGACTCCTCTTTGAAGCTGTCGCAGAATCGTTCCATTCGCAAAATAGGGTACAGAGCATATTTCCCTGCGGCAAGACTCAAAATCGCCAGGCTCGACGGTTTCAGTAAAAGGACGGTAGCCTAAAAAATTCGTTATTGTTATTGCAGCCCGTACATCCCTTTGTAAGATATTTTAAAACACTTATTTGCATTTTCTCAGATTTACCCATGCATACAAGAACCCTGGGAGTTCTCCGAAAAACCTGCTTAACGGAGGAAATGTGGCCATGTAATATGCATGCTCCCCGCCGCTTCTTGGAACGACGGTCCCCAATTCGCAATAGGAAAGCGCAGCTAAAAATAATTTCAAAGACTTAACTACCTTCTAATGTTAGATGAAACATGATAGCCATATCAAATTGTCAAGTCACCTAAAGTAGCTAATACTCCACAAGCAGCCCACACAATTAGAGCTAATGTGGCTGAACCTGTATTTTTTATCAACCCACTTGGTGAAACGAAAATTCCAGAACCTGTATCAATCATGTACATTTACATTGAAAATACAATTCGTTACAAATGTATTCAATATTTTCTCAGTTTCTCAGCTTAACTATCATCGTCCCGAGAATCAACGCTATTCCGCCAAGAAGTCCAATGGTACGCTCCATTCGTACTGTTCCATCCCCGGCGGGCACTTTTGTTGGATTTGTGACATTGTCTAGAGTTTGTAATTTTGCTTCCTGTTCCTTGGTCAAAGTAATAGTTTTGCTCCCAGGTCCTTGTCCATGCGGCTCGATCACTAAAAGTTTGGACACGCTTAGAATTTTGGGCTTTCTTGCTACATTAAATTAATCCGAATTTATATGTACTCAGAAACCTCCGTTTGGTCCATATTTTGTATAGACGAAACCTTCATTATCCATTTTGGATCTAACGATAAAACGACACTTTTACTGCCTAACTTTTTTGTAGAATGCTGGATTGGAACTAGAAGTGGGTGATAGTGATGCGATTCAGAGGAGCAATTTTCCAGACAAGTGGGGTAAAATGAATCGATGACACTGACAATGTAACTGAGAACTCAGCCCGAGACCCCGATTTACTTAGCTCTTTAAATACGATATGATCAACTTATCGGGATGTTCACATTTCACATTGTCAACTGATAACATTGTGATTCACAAGTGCGATTTACACGATCCATTCGCATACATAAATCCATACAACTTTGACACAAAAGTTCTTTAAGTCCGGATCTTTAGTAATAGTCTTAATCACACAAAACTACATATGTATATAGCATGCAAATTGTATTATCCTGTTCCATTTTGCTATAGGTAATATCAATTCTTTTTAAATGTTTCCTTTAAAACAAAAGAAGAAATGTATAGATTGTTAGTCTCAGAGTTCAAAGTAAATGATGCAATTAACGTGTATTTATTTGTCATTATCAACACAGTTCTTGACAGGTCTACATAAAATGCATGACGTGAATATTTTCATAAATAAGATCATTTCAATATAATATTATACAGCTTTTATGACGAAAACAGTTATTACTAAATCCGAAATCATTATTATAAAATTGAATAAGATTACTACAAAATCATAAATGAAAGTTCGATACGACTAACGACTAAGTACAATAAACGAACAATGACTTACCAAAATGTGAAAATTTCCTAAAATTTTAATAGATTAACGGATTAACCAAATGTTTATGGAAGTTAATCCACCATGATTCAATGATTCGTGACTGTTGTTTATATGTTAAAAAGTGTCAAGCCCATTATGAATATAATGTCCATATCGAATCCAAATCTTACAAATCATGCATTGGGGAAGTAAGCGTAAACATCAAAATTTTATTACCTTGTCCGAGCAGTGACCGACCCGGCGGCTGGATAAGAGGCCGAGTCACATACCATGAGCACCTCTTATCATATTATCATCATGAATCATCTACGAAACATTGCTGTGGCAGACAACGTAAAAATTAATGATGCTCCACAAAAATAAACATTTATTCGAGACCAATCGAATACTATTTATAAGTTTTTTAAGTTTATGAATCTCGAGAAAAATGTTTAAAGCGAAAACATTCTCTTACAACCATGATGTATGATTGTATGATATACATATGTATTTTCCAGGAAGGAGGCAAGATGCAATGTGCTTCATGTTCATGCTAACGATAGTTATTTATTTTTATTCATAAACAGTCCAAATTCCTTTATTCTAATAACATTAAATTATATGGTAAACATTTCAATCAGCATCTTCCATATCCGATGACCAACATTGGGGCATCGTGAAATATTGGTAGTTAAGTACTAGCGCTAATGATGCGACTAAATTAAATGAACTTCGTCATTGGTTTTTGAAGTATGTACTCCAAAGTTAAAAAGTATGCACATGCACGTTTATTCTCCCGATTCCACTGAAGTTTTGCACACGCATTTTTAAAAATGCCTGCCACAGATATTGTGAACGTCACTGCGTGATCAGTTTTATCTTTATTTATTCCACACTGCATCCGTGGAACCACCTTTATTTCGAATTCTGCTTATCAGTGATGACGGGACAATTCGGACAGGCATAATACTTGAACTTGGTCATGCGTTTGTCTATCTGATGTTTGAGTATTCGTACTCGTAACCTCGGAAGGGCGTGTTATGAAAGGATGCAGATGGCAAAATATCAGATAACCTTTAAGTACTGTATCATAATAAAAGCAATAATTATAATGAAACAGTGCTGTTAGCCTTGAAGGAAAAGTTACACGTATGAGGTATCTTCCTGTTAAAAATGAGTACTTAAGCGAATTTTCCGAAAAACATTATTGACCTATATGATTTAAAGTGGCAGCCTTCATTAACATTAATGCTTTGGGGATTACAAAGTTTAAATAACAATGATGGACAAAATGCACTGGCCGTATTTGCAAAAGATGTATTTTTGATAAGAAACGGTTCAAACAAAGAAAAGAATCATACAAGATAAGACATACAAGATAACATTAAAAACAGTACTTTGTATTATTGCCAACAGAATTCTTGACTTAAGTATATTTAACATTTTAATTCTACATTCACAATAGCGTTTTGGCAAGGAAAATTTTAAAACATGATGTTACATAAATGCTTAAATAATTAGTCACTCTTGCTTAAAGGGAAAGCTATTTCTTGGAAGGACCTTTCCCTAAATCCTTTCCACTTGCCCCACCCTCTAGCCGCTTTTCCGTGAGGTGGCTGAGATTACAGAAGCCGATTTTTGTTTTCCCAAACGAGTTGGGACCTTCACTGGTTTTGGTCTCCCTAAAAATTTATAATTCATCATGATTTAAATAGGTCATAATCAACATACATTTTTAGGTTCAAAATGCAAACTTTACCTTCCAATGTTCTTCATCCTCATCTTGCATTCAGGAGGCATCTCTTCCGGTTCGTCATCCGAATCAGTATTAAAGATAGCTGCAACTTTGACAGGTTTAGCTTGTACAGTAGCGGTAATAACTTTTGGCAAGGGCAATGGGGCTGAGGATTTCTGAGAAAAAGTCAACCAACAGGATCGTACATATTACACAATAAAAACGCTAAAATTATTAATGTAGATCATTAAGGAACTCACCCCAACATTCCCAGTCCCACCTAATTTCAACGATATTCCTGCGGCAGCATTACTACTACTCGTTGGAGACGAAATAGATGTCTCCGACGATTTTGATCCTCCATATGGATATGTATCACTCGTTGCAACAGCAGCACTCCCATGACTTCCCAGGGTACTATCAGCGCTTCCCGAATCATAGCCATATCTGCTTGAATATGACTGATGCGTGTCGGTCTCTTCACCGTATTTCATTCTCCTCTCGGCTCCGTCATCCTCGCCAGACGAGTCACTCCAGCTGGAAGATACCTTCTTAGTTTGAGCATCCCTTGAACTTCTATCACTGTAATCTCTTTCCCGTTTTATGTTCGGGCTTCGACTGCGACTTCGACTCCTCCTGTCCCTCGATTTTGAAGAAGATGACGAGGAATGTCGAGAATGTTTGTCACTTGTCCTTCTTCCACCGTCATAATCTCTTCTATCCCTATCCCTGTCTCTGCTACTGTCTCTTCTACGATCGCGATCTCGCCCACTGCGGTCCCGGTCATCCCACCGGCTTCTTGATTTTGAAGACTTGTCATAATCATCCTCGTCGCGCGTCCTGTGGTGATGGCTACTCCGCCTGGATTCATAACGATCTGAAAATATTCTGACAAAGTTAAGTCGCTGTTAAAAACTTAGGAGCCCTAACATTTACTAGAAAATTATATTAACAAACCAAAATGAATCCTACAAATCCTTGCGAACGCTACAGCCAAATTATGAATCAAGTTTTACGTTTAAGCATTTTTACTGAGTTGCCCAAAAGTAAGTCTTCACAGAGAATTGAGTAAAACTTAACTTTTATCGCTAATAGGGAAAAAATTAACTTACCATCATCTTTATGATACATTTTTCTAAAATATTTTCGTAAACATGAAGCTGAATGAAGCACTAAAAACTTAGTAGATATTGCTAATTAAATAAAACGATATCATTTATCGTTTATCACGTTTGGTCAAGGCCATAAAAGACACTAAATATTATTAGAGGCTTAATGCACAGATTTTAAATTTAAGGACACTGAGTTATAGTCAAGTTTCTAATCTTTTACGGTTTTTAAAACCTATACAACTAATTATTTGTACAATGTACATACAATAGAAGACTCGCAGATTTGATGAATCCGTGATCGCGCTGCAAACATCTTACCGTCCAAAGTAGCCCCATACAACAACATCACCGATTCACATTAACAAAGGAAAGCCCATGAAAATGAAATAGCATCTAATGAACTGTAGCATTAGCAAACATTATTTTTTAACTTTGCAGACAAATTTTTCGAAGACTGATATTACGTAAACCTTAAGCTATACTTTGAACCTAAATATATATCTGTTATAAAATACGAAAAACATTTAACTAATTACTGATTCAAATTCAAACATTCAACCTTTTCGCCAAGAAAATTACGAAGGTCCGCCCTGTTTAGTAAATCGTAATTATCGAGATTACAGAATGATTCCAACCATTAATGCAAATTAAAACTAAAAAAATTCAATTAGTTGGGGTGGTTTAATTGCCGGAATAGGAAAAACGGTTTGTGAAAGATTGGAAATACTTTTGGTGGGTTTGCATTTTCTTAGAATGAAAAGAATAATTATTATTAGTCTTGATGGAGCACATGGTTGTTCCAAATTAAAAATAGATTATTAATTATACTCAAAGAATAATTGCGTTTTCCGAGACACCAAATTTAACGAATTGTTGAATTGCTTGCATTGCAAATAACAGGTTCTTCCCTATCTAAAATATATTGCAACATAAAATTTTTTTCATTCGTATGCATAAATTCAGCTTAAAATATTTACTATGCTTCTTTTGTGAAATAATGAAATAATTATTGCTAATTACAAAAATTCTTGAAGTTTAGAATACATTTTTTGACAAAGGAAACACCACCGAACAAATATATGTATCAAGCGCATTCCCCATCCCCACCACATCATCATGAATGAATTTTTCTCTTCCTGGCATGGCATTTAAATGAAATCGATTTTCCCGAAATCACTGTCACTTTGTCATTGTCTTCTTGGCATTTAAACTGAAAAATGTATCTCTCTAGTACTCTAGTCAGTTTCAGTTTTCTGGGAAGCATGCAATGAAAGTGAAGTTGAAATTTCGAAACTCCAATAGTAAATAGAAAAGCATATTGAATAATTATTTTGTGTACTTACATTGAATGCATAACAGTTTCTGACTTCGGAAGATTACTATAAATATTAGTATGCATTATGCATCTATGCAATCACGTATTAAAAGAGGAGGAGGGATATGATGACATGACAGAGTATAAATACATGACGCATGTATCATTTTTAAGTGTTTTTCTTGGATCACGTTCAGGACATTCAACCAAACGTGGATTTCTTTATCTGTGCCAAATGCCAAGTTTGAAAGTGAAGCGTATCTTTATAACTACTTACTGAACCCAGAGTATTTCATGAATTTCAAGATAGCAGTTTTTTTTGAAAACACACATGTTCCTTCTGATTCGGATCCTCAGACGAAAATGTTGGAAACAAAACTATGTACTCGTTTGAATGCTTATCTAGTTCCCATCAAATCAACGTCTGTCTGCCTCTTCATTTCGCTTCTCGTTCCTTTCGAACGACCTGCACGGTTCAGAGGAAAAGGTAAAGACATTTAGAAACTGAAAGAAGAGCAAGACAATGGGTGCGTTTCTTTTTTCTCTTATCCATGATGTAGAAGAAAGGGAAAATTATCAGGAAGTCATCTTTTTGGAATTCACCTGTAATTCGTATACCATTGAATCATCAGATTCATACATATTCTAATCCTGATCTAGTTTAGAGCTATCTACGCGGGTGCTAAGCTAAAGCTGGATTGTACGAACACAATTGAGAATTAAAAGTTGCACAAAGTGTTTCATTTATTACGATCGAAATGGACATTAGCTCATGTTGGTCTTTAAAATTCCATTCCATTCTCTTGATTGCATATTTTCCAGCCAAGAGCCACATAGATGTATTATACCTTTGAGCAAAATAAACTCCTGTCGGTATAGCAAGTAGCAAGTCCCAGAACTTATCATTCAAAAATTGCTTAAGAAATCTTCGTTATCTATCATTCCGGTCGAATTCGCTGTAAAAATAGTGTGCCAGAGCCATTAAAACTACTTTTCCACATCGAAACCTCATTTTGATTTTATCTGCTTGATAGATACATCACATCACCCATGTTCCCATGAGCTCTTTTGAAACCTGAGCTTTTCGAATGCAGTTCAGGACAGGATTCATGAGTTTTCCAAAATTTTAATGGTTGGATAAACAAACCAAAACCACCCAGAATTCTATAGGTAGATACACCATACCATGCATATAATATGTGGTTGAGCTCTTTCTTAAAACTCAAGTTCCGCGACTTTTTCTTAAAGAAAATCTTTCCGTCATTCTTCCCTTCCGATGTATAATGCAGGTTAAAGAGTAAAAAGTTAGGCATCGTCTTCATTAGTAGTATCATGATTCATTACCATCATTACTTTCTCGCGGCAGGAGTTTTGACGAAAATCAGAACACCACGACGAAGCGGAAACAAACCAATAAATAAACAGCAAGGAAAAAATTAAAACTGTAAGCCGACGTAGGTAAATAATCACAAATCACCTTTCCACTTCACATTCATGGAACATTCACATTTCTACATTACCATTACTTTGGAACAATAAGGGTCTACAGTCTTCTGTTCTTTTCATCTGAAGCACACATTTTTTTGCATGTCTACATTTTTTAGAACAGACACGAAATGTATCTGTAGTACAAGTATGAGATCGGATAAGAAAACGCCATATAATATAGCATAAGGCATATAAGTACTTAGTATTAAGTTTCTAAA
The DNA here is from genome assembly GCA_027744415.1 of Seira ritae. Taxonomy (NCBI): domain Eukaryota; kingdom Metazoa; phylum Arthropoda; class Collembola; order Entomobryomorpha; family Entomobryidae; genus Seira; species Seira ritae. The sequence continues at coordinate 14,070 of JAHZNI010002778.1, forward strand.
AATAGTTGGTAACAGTATTGAGAAAAAAGTGCAAGTACACCTTAGAAGAGTCTCTACTTTTTCATGGAGTTTTAAAAGTCGACACGCATATGTCATGTCTCAAGTGGGCTTATGATTTATAGAAATAGGTTGTGATGAAAAACGAAGATTTTTATAATATCCAACCTTCCTCGTTTGTTGAACAAGCTCTGGTAGAAGTTCTAAAACTTTCATTTCTCTTTAAAAAGATAGAGGAAGCAAGGAAATCGAGCCAGTTGAGCAGGAGAAAGAAGAGCAGACAGATAATAGCTTAAGGTATTAGATGGGCCAGTTCAACTCTGATGTGACATGTGGAAGATCAAGTGTCAACCAAAACCAAGAATTAGTTAAGCTTCAGAGCAAATCATGTCCTTCGCCCTAATAAATAATGAGTAATAAGCATTACCACATTACTAGTCTGAGTGAGTCCTGAGTTGTTGCTATTTTCAAAACATTTAAAAGTGTTTTGTCACGTGTATCGAGAAGAAACAGACTTTAATGTTCTAGAGCAAGTGTGAAGATCATCAACATCCTTCCTCGGTCCGCTGTGGTAGCAATAAAAATTGTGTCACTCCCTGCTGAAATAGATATTTGATACGATAGAGAAAATTAGGGTAGGGCTGAGCTCATTTTCACATTTTCGAGTAATAATTTATTTCGCACATTTTAAATGATCTTGATCATAGGCCTCGTTTATGTAAAAGTAGAAAAAGTAATAGATTCTTCGATTTCATGATAACAGCAAAACCAAATTAAGATCAATGTGACGAGTCAACCTTAGCCCACATGAAGAGCACTTATTTGTTTGTTCATAGACCGCTTTTGTTGAGAGTTTTATTTGGTTTGTCATCCGATCCAACCGAATCCGCCCGTATTTGTATTTGCACGCATTCACAGTTCCGTTTCATATCAGTATTGAGATTCCGAATCTAAAAGTTCTACAGAAAAAAAGTTAAAAATATCGGAATAGTGTCATAAAAAATCTGTGCCCAGAGAAAAAGACAATTTGACGGGAGGAGGAGGAGGGAGGATAGTTGAAAAGATCAGAGGATCAAAATTCACAATCACGAGGGACTTCTTGGTTTTTGGTTTTATCGATATATTTTTATGCCTCTTTATCCTATCCAAGTCAATCGAATAATAAAATGTTGTAAGACAAGAGGACAACAAGTAGTTTAAAAATAGTGATGATCATCGGAGAAATAGTGGCACTGCTGCTGGTGGAGCAACAAGTTATTTGTTTGTTTGTTGCGCAATTTGTCCACTTCAAATCTACAACTTTTCTTTAGTATAGAGGACGAAACGAAGGACGTTGAAAGTCAGTGTCTGAATTTTGTCGTAATTTTTCCAACAGTTATTCAGTGAAAATGTCAGAATTTTCCGAAGAATCTGGGGAACTTTACTCGGAAGCAAGTGAAGTTTCTGATTT
>JAHZNI010002779.1:0-14478 GCA_027744415.1 Seira ritae
GCATTGAGGTGGCGATTTTTAAAATTGTTTTAAAATTGAACTTCTAACCTTAATCAGCACAAATTAATATCAGAACAAATTATGAATAAATTATCTTGCGACAGCATTACGATCTCATGACAAACACATATATGTTGTATGCATATGTATATGCTCATGGGAGTTTTGCATCGCTAAATTGTCGACTCATCAGAGTACCTGTGGATGATTGCAAAAAAGTCCAAATCCTTGAACTCTGATTACCCCAGGGCACAGAGTATGTCTTACCTGGACTAGTTTTTTTGCGTTTTCTCGTTCGATAAAGTACGTTGTGCTTTTGTGTTCAGCAACATGGCTCATGACGTACTTGCGTTTACGTGATTTCGAAAAAATGTCACCCTTTTAAGAATTCTCAGTAGTGCCAGACATTAAAGTGTCTTGTTAAGTTATGCGTACCTGAAAGATTGTTTTTTAAATATGTTAACTATAAGTCATGACAAACACTATTGTTTCAGGGAATAATGATTTTACTCTAACATATTATTTGCTGCTTCGATTTTGCAAATTATCATCATGCTTGAATTTTGACATATTATTGTTCTTGGAAAAACTGTTATGATTTAAACAAAACGTGACTTTCAAGTAAATCAAATGTACTATTGGCATGTCTTAGTCTGTGGCCTGTGGATGGGAAAGCTTCAGCTGCCTACTTGTAACTACCAAAATTCATAAGAAAAGATGTGATTATTGCTTAGATAGAGTTTGAATTAAATACATGAACATTACTGCGCTTTAATAAGCTTTCGATGGAGCGAATTGGAAGGAATTACCAAGGGGTCATTGTTTAACCAATCTTTCTTTGGTCTTAATTGGTTTTCATTACAATTTCCTGAAAAATGAATACCTCTGACTGAGCCCAAGGGCTAAAACGGCATAAATTATCAAATTGCGAGTCAGTTAATAACTGCCAAACCTACCCTTACATTTGCAATACAGAAAAGGAACAATTAATTCATGTCATAAAGACCGAGAAATTGGGGTCGAACCGAAATAGAATTGACGCTTTCCTAATCTTGAAATCGTGCGCAAAAGGAAAATTTTTGTTTTTCATGCATACGTACTTTCTACGCATTTATTTCTTTCCTGCGTCATAAACTCCAAAATTCCTGGTGATTTAGAGAGATTTGGGACTAACTGCTTTTTGTAAAATGATTTTAAGAAGTTCTGATCGCAATCAGACTATCAGTCACTTTCTTTTGGGGTTCAATATTATTCATTACGCTCCATGTCCGTTCGAGTTCATCTTCATCTCCCAAATACATACGTTCGAATCGCCGCGTAGGTAGGTACATAGTTGGCTAATCGATAGATTAAATGGAATATTATGCAGAACTTTCTGCCACATACAAAAAGAATAGATTATAAAACGTGATTGTTGTTTTCAAGTATTTTGCCTTTTATTTTAGTGTCATGTGATAAGTTGTCAAGTTTTCCTTAACAATGCACATATTTTCTCAGAGTTTCCCTTTTATGCATTGTTCAGTTCTTCGTAAAGCACTTTAATAAAATCAGCGTGTTTGTTGAATTTGAATTCAAATGCACTTACTTAAAATGTATTATTTCGATCCTTCAGAAGAACAATTTAAATATTTCGTCAGAACTTCACAGTCCAGACAATTGCGTTTCGAACTTTGAGGTACGCGCAAATCATTCCATATATTATGCTCATGAGGTCTACATAAAGCTCCTTACCCCTCTAATCTGTCTCACCATCTCTTTCAATAATGTCGTGAACTATTTCAAATCTTTGACATTTGCAAATTCGCAAAAAATATTGCACATTATACTTAAGTAACACGAGCATTATTGGAACTGTGGTAAATAATATCAATTTTAACACTTCTCGTTTTCCAAATAATTGCCTTTGTCGTCGCGGTGTGAGCAACAGCTGCCGGTGGCGGTGGCTCAAATGTCGTTAGGCATTCAAAAGATTTCTATCAGTAAATGGAAAGGATTAAGCCAATAATTTAGTTTACTGGAGGCTATAATAGGTATGTCAGGCTTGGCTTGAATGCTAATTTTTTTCTAGTTTTACTCGACTGTCTCTTCTAAAATACTGGCTGAGACGCAAACTAAACTACCTCAACAATTTTTTTGGAAAGTCTGCTGTAAAATTCAAATTTTCCGTATGCGTCAGATTTCGTAGGTCAGCTCCGTCGATGAAACTTCAAGGCTACAGTGGTGTAAAACTGATAATTGAGATAATGAGTGTCATGTCATGTCATATGCCTTTTAATGTCACTTTTGTTCGACATGATTACTTGAATTTAGTTGGAAGCAAGGAATAACTTAGCCTTTCTCGTGGAATTTTCCCAAATGAAGATTAAATATTATTACTCAATATCAAAGAACAATGCTTATTTACGTATTATGTCGAATGTCGAATCAAATAAGAAATATTCTCAAGAGACAATTCCCATGTTACAAAACAAAGTGACACTCCTGACAGCAGTACCTATTTTATTAAATCGAAATCTAGTCCAATTCCTAAACATATCAACTCGAACGAGATGAAGATTTAGTAATGATAATGCGTTTCTTTTCTCTGAAGTTTTGAAAGTAAAAATCCACGTACAAAATTGTCTAGTCTACCCGATCTGAAGAGTAATTATTTACGCTTTCTCAACACAAATTTTCCATAGGCAAACAAAACTAACCATTTCTGGATTTTACCAGCTCCTTTTATCGAATACATATTTGACGTGGTTCGCCACATGCAATTGCAAAGTCTTTAAATTACTATTAATATGCAAATCACTCCTCGTCTGCTGAAGTGTACATTACCTTTCACAAAGCTGTCATCCCCTTCATTTTCTAGTGCAAGCTGCAAGCACATGGCATGAAACAGACAGACCGCGACTGCATAAAAATATTTTTATGCAAAAAACAGCTCGTTCCAAAAGAGTATTTAAAAAAGCCATGTCTAATCCGTTAACTGCGTCGCCTGTGATCGATCAAGAGACGAGCTCAAAAGGAATACAAGGCGTTAATCCCATGTACATATTACCCATCCATCCGCGACGGCGGCGCTGCTTCTTCAGAAGGCATTGATCTTCAACTCGGTCGACACCATTTTTTTCTCTAGTGGCTATAGAACGGATGGACAACAATGATCTATGTCTTGAAAAAAGCAGAACTACCTATAAAGCATTTTATTCGTTTAATCTGTATCATGATCGATTATCTATATTGATTCATATTCATCGCATATTAATAGGTGCTCACTCCACTCACAGAGGAGACAAACTTCTCGAGATAGACTGAAAAACAATGATTTTTTCTGAAAGGTCAATAAGTCTGCTGACTTTCTTGTCACTGGCGCCATTTATTAAGAAGTAATGAGCTCGCTCTTGGCCGATTCTATCGCAGAAATATATGCAAACAAATTGCGACCACCACCAGCATCCCCCAGCATATATCATCAAGGGACAGTGACGGTTTTCGTGAAGAAAAGGGTTTATAAGGAAAATGAGGAAACAACAAAAGAGGCTCGCAGACAACAACAGTGCTGCTGTGGTAGTAGCCGCTGTTTTTGTACTACCAACCGCATGAAAAAAATATGCAAGGAAGGTGTTGGTGCTGACCTGATAAACATCTTTGTTGGCAAAAACTATAGCATCTTGTTGTTTTTCTAATAAATATCGGAGAGAAGCAGTAAATCAGAGTTAATCGAGAGCCATTGCGTTGCTCGAACGTGTTCGCCGATCAATTGTAGTGGTGGCGGTGGGGATGATGAATTATTATGCGATGTGATGTTGTGTACGCTTCGATGAGCAAAAGAAGGCAAAAATTGCTAACCGGCAAAAAATAATTTGCATCATGTGTCGCCTCAAATTGTTTATCAATTCATGAATGGGCGAGTTTCGGACGACTTACTTTACCCATTTTTTTCATTGTTTTGATTAAGCCACTATTTCGACTACTCCCATTAAGATTTTTGTCTGTTAGTATTTGATCATTCATTGATTGATTATTATTACTGTAGAGCTGCACTTCCCATCCCCACTAACAAAACACCACACCAGCAACAACCAACCGGTACCATTTCATAAGATTCATGCATTTCAGGAAAGTTGTTGCGTGTTTGTAATCCATGACTATGTGCCAATACATAAATATGCAAAAATTGTTAAAAACAACAAATTCTTTCTGGCTGTATTACTGCGAAAATATTGAGAAAGAGGTATTCAACCCTTGTCTTGTGGTTTTAGCATGTTCAACAGACATTCTTATTAATCTTATGCAATGATTTCTTTAAAACGCCATCAAATATTCAGCTAGCTCGAAAGATTTTTAGACTTTGATTTTTTTCTTATCTATCAATATGTATGGATTTATGTCATGGTCCCTTCAGCGCAATAATCTTTTGAAACTTCTCAGTTTTTCATTTTAATAACCCAGTTTCAAATATTAAGTAAATACTTTGTTCTCGAGGAGCTCAAATATTTTTTAAAAATGCAAATCGGCAAGAAAATATTCCTGGATGATTTTTTTAAAACAAAGAGACATTGCATCATTCAAAAAATTGCTCAGGGATGTCTGAGTGAGGCTCTTGCAAAAACAGTAATTGCAAATTCATGGAAGCAAGGAGGAAAAATGGTGGTAAAATTCCTCATCAATTCATCATCAATATACTTCTGTGCTGCATGTCATATCATCCCAAAACATCTGCTTCACCGGGAGGTCGTAGCCCATCATAGGGATAAAGGAAGCGCATACGACCTCGACGCTAAATTTTGCACTAAATTTTCCCTGACACACTAATTTTGATATGTATCTTTTGTAAGTGCATAATCGCGAAGTAGCTTCCCCTTCCCATGCATCATATCTACTGGCCAGGGCGTTCCAAGACGTGCCAGTAGCGAATGAGAAGCGATGGCTACTTTCCAGGAAAAATATGTTGGCCACTATTGGCAAATATTTATGGCTGCGGAGAATCCCCTTTGCTTTTAAAATATAATTTTTTCGTACAAATTCTAAATTTACATATTTGGATTCTAAATTCATTTGGATGTCCCTGAGCATTTTCGATGTGGACAATTTCAAATAAATATGTGCGGCCTTCAGGTGTTACTATTTTTTCTCATGTGACTCTTTTAACTGGTGACATAAATAGAAATAACTTTTCAAAGAATAAATAATGACCTACTCGTTGTTTTTCTGCTTTTTCCAAATGATATGCTAATATGAATTTAAGAAGCATTGTTGACGGGAGAGAGTCATGTCAGTGTCAGTCAGCGTATCAATATGTAGTCAAAACGCATGTATAGACTTGGTTCGAGACAAAGACAAAAATCTGCGATGCAACTGACTGACTGGCTCAGCCTCTTGCAATTCAAGTTATTATGACAAAAAGATTAATAGCAATAACTACTTGCTCTATTACATGATAAAGTGTGCTCGCCATTATTGAGGTGATTTCGAATTTAAGTATGATATAAAAAAACATCTGCCCTCTGTGGCGTCTCAAAAGTTGCCCTTACTCACTCAGGTCAATAGACCAGCAGCGGGAAGATGAATATTACTTTAATTTAATACATATACTTAAAAAATAAGATGAAGATGAGATAAAAAAAAACTAGCAGCAGCTGAAATGAGATGGGTAGTCTGTCGCCGTCCACGTAGTCGCATCTTTAGGAGATGAGACGTCGTATTTTCTCTGGTTTGTAAATATTGAAATTAGGAGCCGCTCACTGTCTCGTAGTTTTGTAATTTGACGTAGTTTTCAGCCTAAACACACTAATCATCAATAAAAATTCACGAGGAGAAATGTTGTGCTAGTGCTACGCTCTTCTCGTTGACTATTGCCATTGCCTAATTGTATTTCACATGCATGTAAAGCAGACTATATCTGTATTTTAGGCAAAAAAATCAAACTGCGGTATCAAATATCAATTTTTTGGTTGAACGAGGTCAAAATAGCAAGAGTAAGAGTTATTTTCAATAATTCTTCATAAAGTGTATTATCCGTGTGCCATGTTTTGTAGTCAAGATGCATGTAGGTACGTATTTTACGCGATAGCAAATAATGATAATTTTTGATTTTGATGATTTCGTTTTGTTTTACATCGCCCTTTTACGGCGTAGGATGCTTATGACGGTGACGGTATCGTCACCAGTCACCAATTCATAAAATGTCGTCAGCAAGATACTATTGTGTTTGTTATGCCATGCCATATTATGCCCCATGAAATTGTCCTTCGTGAATGAGATGAATGCTATTATCTTCGCGCCAAAGAACTCTACAGGTACTTCAGGAAAAATACTGCTTATCCAAATGCATCCGTCATCATCATAATAATATGTTCTGGAAATATATGGAGGGAGATGGAGAAATCACTGGAAGAAATTAATTTGGAAATAATAATGTGGGATAGGATTATGGTATACTTACATGTAACTCATTAAGAAGATGCAATTTAATGCTGGTGAGGAGTAAGGATGCACCAAAATGTAGCGGGTGAACAGTCAACAGTCTTGCTCGTAAAGCACTAATATCAATCAATACTAGTACATATTACTTTATATCAATGGAAAATTATATTTATGGTAATTTGTCTCCCAGATTTAGTCACGTAACCAAAATTTTGTCTCTTCGATGATGTTCGTCCGATCCTGTTGAGTACGATTTCATTAAGATTACAAATTGTTGCGTCTGGGGAAAATTCATGTGCTTTTCCACCTTACCCGCTAAATGACAATTGCAACGAAAACAGCGACATAATATCATATCATAAAGGCATAAGTATATCAAAGTTGCAATTTGTATTCAGAGGTGATAATTAAAGGTGTCAGTTGAATGAAACTTGTTCGAATACAACGTAATTACTCATTGACGGTTGAACAACTACGAAAAGATAAATGATTTGGGAAAATAAATGAATGCATTGTTATTATTTTACTTAATTTGCTCACGTCATTCGTCGTTGATATTGATTTTAAAGCCTCATTATAAAGGAAGTGAGGTCGTCTTCATCATAACTACTCGCTCTACTTTATATTCTCCTCCACTTCTCGTACCAAAATGTGATGAGGTTTTCATGGATGCTTCGAAGCATCTTCATTTTAATGAAGATTTTTCCCTACTTTCTTTGTTAAAACATTCCAGGAACCCGATTTGGAAATTTTTTAGCTTGGGATTCGTAATAACGACATTACCTACGCCACGTACACCTAGATTTACCTCATAAAGAAAAAAAGTAATTGAGTCCTGACTTCATATCATTTGTTTATACGCTTGCATCGATCACGTAGGCGTAACAAGAAAAGTTTTGGTAATGATCATAAAAATTACTAGCGCTTTCAAGCATTAACATTTTTTGCTTACATTATTTCAGCTTGAAAATTCCAGTCGCATGCTACAAATCAAAACAAAAACGAGAGTCATTTATTTATTTAATTAAATGAGCTTTATGGGAGCCGTAACCCCCGCCTAAAAAGAAAGGGAAGCTAGCGAGGATAGCTAGTGATGAAGAAGCAATAAACAAAGAAAGCGCAGTTTTCCTGGGTCAGTGCATTTTCAAAAGAGCATTAATGTAGCTTTCAACATGCACATAATCATCACGGAATCGACCAATCAGTGTCACCAACGAGCACTCACGACTTCCTTTCGAACCTTAATGAATCCTCATAATTTTCAATTTTTATGCAAAGCTTGGTAGGAGTAGACGAGATGAGCGCAAGCATGTTTTTTTTCTCGAACACGGGCCAAACACAGATACACAGCTGCTGTGCCACATTCACGCGCTTTCCTATCCTACAGGTTTACATGACGCTATTCAGGAAGATAAGTACGTACTACTGATTGCTGACTTGTGTTTGGCACCGATTATTTAACAGTATTTTGGAATCGAGCCCGTTAAAAAACTCGGTGATAACAAAACGTATGCTACGAATTACAAGGCTGAACGTCGTGTATTACGCTGCCAACACTCAAGAAATGGCAAGCTTTTTTTACATTTTGCAAAATGCTTCCCGATCTATTTTGCAAACACAGGAAGGAGTAAAAATGCGTGATAGATAGAAGAGCTCTCGCGTTCGGAGAAACAAAGATAAATATTATATCTTGCTCTAAACAAGTCACCTTTAAAACTATGCTCTTTGACATGATGACGAGAGTCTTCGCTGTAGTTCTCCTCTCCTCCTTTTAGTCATTCATACAAAGTTTGGCTGTTGCAAAAGTTGTGGCGCACGTAAAATAGAATTTGTGTCAGCAGGAATATCACAGGATAAATACATAGTCTTGTCTTTCAAAACAAGTTCAGAAAACTTAAAAGCTTCTCCTTAAAAGTTATTTCAGTGCATTTTTGTGCATTGTTGCATTTCATTGAAAAGGCCCGTTTTCAACATTTAAAAGTGGTCAGTTATAATTGGGAAACTTAAAACATTATTTTAACAATTAAAACAATTAACTCCGTTATTTTAATAAATCGCATAACATCTTTCTAAAAAGCTATTAAAATTAACAATAAACTGCTTAATTAATTAATGTTTGCTTCTATTTGATTGAATAGTTAGCTTGCGCTTGTCAACATTTAAATGAGCTCGGAAACCAGTTCCAATTATTACAAAGTTTTCGTCAATAGTTATCTTGATAACCGCTATATTTTGAAGAGAGTTAAGAAGGTATTCACTAATCCAAAGTTTCCCCTAGATTCTGAAGAAGATCCGTGTCCTTTATGTCCAAACCCAAAGGAAAGACCATGCCCCCGCCAGTCCCACCTCGAAGAGATGGCTCATCAAAGTCTCCACTCTCAGAAGATGAGCTACAAGGTCAGTCTCTACAACATTTTAATATTTGTTTGGATTTTATGTACTACCTAAGTTCGAGTTCCATTCGGAGTGCACGCGTTTCTTTGTAGACGAAGACCTGTAGCTGCAAAATGGCTTGTTATATTGTATTGTATTGCACACAATATTATTCTGATACCTACCTAATATCCACAATCATATCATCATGATTCATACCTTGGTTTACCTGTGTTGAAAAAATGCATGCGAACGCGAAGCATACAGCTCTCAAGGACTTTCACTGCTTTCATGAAAGAGTGTACCTACACTGCACATTTTGCCTCTGTGATGTCACCAAGCGAAATATTTTCTCAGACAAGAGCTCTTAATTGTGTACCTGTCAACTGTAATATGAATATTAAATTCCCGTCTCCTAAAAATAGCCTTCCAGCATTTATGAAATTTTATATCACGGAATGTTTTCTGATGCCATGCGTTTTTCCTGATTCCAGTCGACATCAATTTATTGACATGTAATAAAATTCCCATCTCAAATCACCAACTTCCAATTACATAATACAAAAGCTATGAATTTTCACCCATACATACTCCCTCAAAATATGTACCGGAATATGTCAAACGCAAGTTTGAACAATATTATGCTTTTGAATGTGTACCTGCATGAGCACATCGTCTGCTCCACATAAAATTCCGTGTTTTCGCATGTAGGTGGATATAAATAAAAATAATAGTAATAATACCTCTACTACTACATACTATTATCATTGAACTGCTTTTCTCATTCCATCTTTCGAAAGGCATGTCTGTTTTATGCATCCGAGTCGTAAAAATCCTTACAACATAATAAACTTCTAGGCTATTATAAATTGTTCGAGGAAATTCTTTGTGTATCATTTACAGCAGTAAATTGGGCACTTTATGTATAAACTAAGCCTGATGAAATCACAAACAAATTTATAATGCGTTTGAGAGCTTGTTCTTGTTGTTCGTAAAGAGCAAAATTAAGATCAGAGAGGAAGTAAAAGGCTAGGACTATACAGTCGAAGGAAAACAGAAACTAGGTTAGCTCGCGTGAAAGATCTGATTTGATCAAAAGTAAAAGTTTTGCTTCACGTGAAATCGTGAATAACTAACTGATCGGTGGTTCTGCATCATGAGAATCTAAACAATTGTCTTCTTCGCATTCAAACGTATTTACTAGGGAGAAATGAAGTCAAAGCGTATTAAGTATATGTATATTGATCAAGGATATATCTTATTGTATCAAAAGAGCCTTTACGCAACAGGAATGAAAAGTCAAAATGATACAAGGCCATTCGTTATCGTTATCATTGTCTTAATTATATTGGCTCCATGAACAAATCGGCGTATTCAACTAAAATTGAAGCAAAAAAATCCTTCGATCACCATCCTGAATCCTGACATCAATTAAATATCGAAGGTCACGAAAGCGATCAATTAATCGTATTAGTCGATAAAAACTACTACTAGACTTGATCTTAATTAGCCATTGAATTCTACATTCTCTGAGCTAAATTGCCCTATAAAAATGAGTTCATCAAATCAAAGCATCTTTATATGGCAAACAAAAGGAAATGATTTCCCTTCCTTAGGGAAAGCTGTTTTCAATCTCCGCGTGGCACGTCTCATCGCAATGCCAAGCCAAATCATAACTTTGTACCACCAAATACTTTTGAAATGATCGTCGTGTCGATCTCAAGGTGAAGTTAGAGTTATTAAGAGCTTTTTCAAAAAAAAAATTCACGTCACGTCGCCATCATTCGCATTCATTTCCATATTTTTTCAAATTTTCTATTAACTTGTTTAAGGGAAAATACACAGTCCAGGTCGGTCTTGCACTCCCAAGGACTCTTCAATGGCACTAGTATTTCAAGAATATGATGAAATGATGGAAGAAGTGGCGAGGCGAGGTGGAAGAGGTAGGATGCTCTGCAAATAAAAAAATATGTATTCCCACAGAAAAAAACATAACATTTTATTTCTAATACTACCAATACCAATACTCCTTTATAAATTCGTTTTATTTTATTTTTTTCAAAACCAGCTTTCATTCCATATTTATGCTTTGACAAATGATCAAAATCTACTACTTGAACGTTTGCGAATTTCAAGAAACCACAACCGTGAAATCGTATTAAAAGTTTGTTCCAAAAAAATGCTTCATGCATTTAAAAAACTTGCTTTCTTAGTACTCCTCCTCTAATACAGCCAACAAACTTACACGCGAGCCGTTTTGCATGAATCGGTGGACATTGAAACAACAACGTAAGTACCATGTACTTGTGGTATTATTATAAAAATGCACTTGTGCATGTAGGAAAAGTACTGAAATGAACTAATGCTGTTGGTTCTTCACAAGATGAGATTTTTATCTTGAGACGCGTTCTTATTTTTAGATCGTGTGCATCAGAGACCTCCTTTCAGCACATCATTTACTCATAGACAATCCAGTGGCTGTGGTGGTAGCGGTGTGGCGTCTCGTGCTTCTCATAAATACCGCTAACCATTAGATAAAGGGATAGCACGAGTACGCCTCATCCATTAAATCATGATTTAATAATAAAAAAATTATTCCATTACATTTTTTTGTCGTTTACCAACATGAAACATGCTGGCACGTTATTGCAAATCTAGTTTCAAGTCACAGTCACAACCTCGCAAAAATGTCGATACTTTGTAAATTCTCTGAGCTTTTATGTACATCCCTTTAGGTTCGATCACAGCTTGTCACTTTGTCACTTCATTAAAATGTTTGTGTACAAAAACACTCATGCAAGTGGGAAAGTAATTTATGGCGATGCTTTCAATGTTTATAATTTTATTTTTTTCTTTCATGGGGAAAGCAATAATCCGCTTTTAGATCTAGCTTTCGTTATTATGATTTTTGTGTCCTTGTTGATACTCATTCCTCAACGAGGCGGTAGCCATTGCACATTGAATGCTTATGAAAGAGAGATATTAACAAAGTTTTCATAAAAAATAATATCCCGGAACTTCCTGGGAGCAAATAATTCATTTACTTACTTACAGTTTGTGTGGTTTCCTTTATTTTCCATAGAGCTCCGCATGGCATTTAGGTTATTAGACAAGAACAAGGATGGACGGATTTCTGTGTCGGAGTTCCAAGCAATGTTGAGAAATTTTGGTCTACAAGTTAGTGACGATCTAGTGGAGGAATTCATTACTTCAAAAAGTCGGAGTGGTAAGTAAAACATCATCGTTTTCATAAGCAACATTTTTTCTCTTTCCATTTGGACACATGACTATGACATTATCATTTTATGTAATAATCTTTTTGACTGACACAGGAACGGGCTCGCTAACGGAAAATGATTTCGTGGCGTGGGTGGGAAGCTCAGTAGCAGCAATACCTGAAGATGCTGGCAAAGACCTGATGGCAGCGTTCCGCGTTTTTGATAAAGATGGCAATGGTTTCATCACGAGGGTGAGTAAAAGCCATAGCTTACGGCTCGTGTGTCTTTTTTCTTTTTGAATGGTTGTCTACAAGAAAAAATAAGTAATTTCACCTTGATTTTCCTGAATAAAAAGGAAGTGAAGGCATGTCGAGTCGAGTGTACAAAAGGAATTACTTTTACATAATTCGCCAAATTAAAAGCAAAACTAAAATATGACATTCGTTGTTTGGTTGACAGGATGAGCTGAAGGAAGCAATGGAGATGATAGGAGAACCCGTTACAGATGAAGACATTGATAATATGATTACAATGGCTGATCTGAATAAGGATGGGAAAATTGACTATGAAGGTATGTATTTTGTCAAGGAAAAGGATGTGTCAAGAAATACAAAGACTATGTCACGCTATACATACATATAAGTAGATTCACTGTCTAATTAACGTAATTGCCTTTGATTTCTTTCAGAATTTTCCAAACTTCTGGGCTAGCTCACATATCATCCTTTGTAGCTGGATTGATTCCATCATCATCGTATCGTATCGTAATAATAATCGCGTATTGTAGAAGTAGTTTTCTTTATATTACATTTTTTCGTTACAAGAAAAAACTCAAGCCATTTTTGCGTAATGCTTTCATGACCAATAGAAAAGGACACGATATTATTTTCTCTGGCTGAAGGTGTTTGAATACATGTCCTCTTACTTAATATTAAAGCTTTACGTCAGATCCACTCACATGACGATTGTAAGCCTTTGTTAAGCTTATTTTTACTTTTCCTCCACTCCAAGTTCGTTCCTTGGCTTAAGTTGGATCGGGACTAAGATTTCAAGGAGGTTTAAGTCAACATAGGTAACACATTAAGAATGATCATGCCATGAAGACCCTAAAACTGTTTTGTCTATTTATTCTGCGCAATATTTCTTCTCTGTAGGTCCTTTCTTATTTCTGGTCAATATAGTTAAGAGTGTGTAGATAATAAATTACATAGTATACTTTTAATTTACGTAATATTTATCTCAACAATAACATCAATGTTATCAGCATTGGCTCTAGCTCGTTATTAAATTAAATTTTGCCAACTATCTAATGTTATTGAATATTATTTTTGTGGTGTAAACGTTAATTAAAATTCAGTTTTAAAAAATCTGTTAATTGTTCTCAAAAATCCTTTGTTGCTCATGAATTTAAGGAAAATTCAACTTTTGCTGTATTCCCTAAAAATGAAGTTCATCGAAATCCCTTCAAGTTATCACAGTGTAATAACGAAGATTTGCTTTGTAAATGTAAAAATGTCAATGAAAGATTAGGGAATGAAAGGTTGAGTAATAGGACGGAACAACTGGAACCGGATCTTAGGATATAAGTAGGTTAATTTGTAACTCTGCCAAAATAAAAATGTGTACTCAAGTATGTACATAAGTATGCACGAATGCATCATAATGTAGCCTGTAGGTAATGTTTCATGTTTGTAGTGTAAATAGATATAATAATTAATAGATATTATGTATGTATGTTTAAGCTCATAATTAATGTTCATTTGTTGACATTGACATTTTGTTCATCTGCATGTTTTGTCGTCGTAATACGAGTTTTAATTTATAAGATTTAATTAGTGCAAATGAACCATTTCTAGTCAAATGATCAAATAAAAATACTTTATACCTCTTTCACCTAATTGTTTTGCAGTAAAGATGAATGACATACATGTGTAAAACATGATGAATAGCTAAAGGTTTAATATAGCAGAATTGTAGATAGGTACATATGCATACTTCGATTTTGTGGAGGACAGAATGATAGGAATTTTTTCCCTTGATTCAAAGATGCATTTTAAAATTCCTCTGTCCGGTGAAAGCACAATATCAGAAGGGAATATTTAGGTTGAAAATTCGATACTTTGCCTAATAAAGGGTTTGTCTAGATTCATCAGTTGAATTTTGAATTTAGATGCTTGATATTAATAATCATAAATAAATATTAATAAACTTTCGCTTTTCTGGACAGCAAATAAAGTGGATTAATTAAATTGCTTTAGGGAAAGTGCAGGGATAGAGATATATAGTCTCTGAGAAAAGGGCCAGCGACTGAAAACTAACTTGTGATAGCCATTTGCGAACAAGTGGACAGCAACTTATTTTTTGATTATACATAATTCTTAAATATTACTAGGAGAAATGTGCACTTCCAAATTCCAAATACAAAAAAGACTGTGAATTTGCACAGTTTGTATTTTGTATTAGTGAAGATATT
>JAHZNI010002780.1:3224-15114 GCA_027744415.1 Seira ritae
TGAAATTGAATAGGCTTTTAGTGAAAGAGTTGTCCTCTATGTGTAGCAAATTTCAGTTCAATATCTTGTTCCTATCATGAGATATCGTCTCCATAGGAATTCCTAAAATCCGTTCAAGCTTACGCAGGAAAGTTTAGTGCAACTCTGACATAGCAACATGTGTGCCAAAATTCAGCTTCATACTACATTCTTGCGAATATTTATTGTCATTCTTATGCGTAAATTTTGAGTTGCCAACGTACATCTGTCACTAAAACTTGAATAACTTTGTCGTTTTTGGTCGGTTTTTGCTGAAAATCAAGGCTTCGTGCGAAAGGCCCACCCTCTATGTGTAGCAAATTTCAGCTCAATATCTTATCCCTATCGAGTTAAATCGTGTCCAGCGACAGACGGGCAGACGGACAGAATAGGCAATAACATGAGAATCAATTCTGATTCTAAAAACGTAATTCTATCAATGGGAATGTGGGTGGTTTAGCTCGTCAATAGTCATCGTTACTATCATCAAAGCACGCTTAAACAGATTATATGCTTTTAGAGAACAAGAAAAGGGAGCATCTGCTATCAGAGTTGTCCAGCCAAAGCCTCAGCCCCCTCCTCTTTTTGAAAAGAGGAGTATCGAGTATCCTATTTCCTGTTAGTATATTTACTTCTAAATTTCCATTTCCAGAGAGGCAGGAAGAATGAGTGAACGCGTAACAATCGGCAAAGGCCATTTCATTTAGAAAATATATACGATGGTGTAATCATTCAAGTTGAACAAGGAAGAAATAATAATAATATGAGTGCAATAAAAATAAAATAAAACTAACAATTTAGCCCGACTGGTTTGATAAAAAAATAGAAAACTGATTTTTTTAAAAGTGGAGCATTGAAGCAAAATTCACTTCGAAATTACATGTGTGTATTTACCAATCCAGATTTTTTACGATGCTATCTGTCTCTAGCAGATTAAATAGTTAATATCTATCTTGATTTTTTCGAAAAAGTGAATTGCATTTTACTTGCGGTGATGTGCTCATAATTCTGAGAAGCGCTTACAATTCTGCTCGACCTCTTTTATTCTGAAGTGTGTGTCTACGTACATAATATGTTGCTGACGAATGAAAGCAAGAACAAACTAGGAACAGCGACGAGCAGCATTTTGATTTAAGTGAAGGGTTCCACTCGTTTAATTTGTTCGTCAGGCCTGGCTCCGGGTTTGGCAAAGCATACCATATTTTTTTGACTCGTGTTATTTCATGCCGTTCCGTGGAAAACTTGGAATTATGAAACTGCTACAAAACAGAAGAGTCAAAACTTTCCCCACTTTTGGCAAACTTGTTTCTTTGTCACGTACGACGTGGTGTGCTAAAGGAAGCGTGTACTAACGTTTTCAGCGCTAACGGGGATTATTGCTAGACTGTACACCTTGTAAAGCACTCCATTACACAACAATTACACCGCATGATTGAATTACAAAATAGGCGCGTGATAAGATAATGGAATCATAATTTCACTGAATTTTCACTGCGAGAAAAAAATATCGAAGCGAAAGGCGAACATGAAATACATGAACTTTATTTCAGATGGACTCGAGAGATAGATCTGCCTGTCGTGCAAAACGTGTCCGCGATCATGTATTTAATGCCCCCTTTTTGTTTTTCCCCTTAAATGGAATGGTTTTAATTGCCGATATTAATCTAGCAAGCAGCAGTGGGTAGGGACTAGGGAGAGGAGCCGCAAAAACTTTATGCATTATTAAGTCGAACAAAAGTAAGGATAGCGGGTATCAAGTTTTACCTCCAACGTTTCATTAAGAATAGTGGACTATGAAACATGAATGAACTGTAAGCTAAACATATGTTCACTGAGCTTTTACTTTTGATGAATTGTTAAAATTAATATGAATTTCTTCGACCTGGGATAGTTGTACAAACAAGAGTTCCTATATATTTATCATTCATGCTCTTCGTTCTAAAAGTTTTAATGCCACAAAGGGCAATGGAAGATTCTCATGTTGTAATGTTACCGGTGGTGTAATAAAAAATAAAAGGCAGGAAAATTGATGCATGTAATTATATATTCAAGTACATTACGTCGAAATCCCAGAAAGGAAGTTGGAATGAATATAGTCATAAAGTTAAGCAAAAGTTTCGCAAGGGATTTCAAGAATTAATTAAAATCAAGTAAATAGCATTTCACAGAAAGAATAATTTCTTTTAAAAGTAAAAAACTTGAAAATTAAAACTTAGTTAGTCGGCTTCTGGGCAATCGTGTTTGACTTGTTTTACATGTGTACATTATTTATAAGATATATCCATTCAGGTTAATTTTTATTCAGGGGTTTTACTCAAAATTATGTTCCAAGCAAACGTCAAAAACATTAAAATAGGCATTCCTTGCTCGAACTTGAATTTCTTGCTGTTGGCTTCACAGATTTCTCTTACTAACTACTTTCCCTGAAAATTTAAATGAATTATTCGCTTTTCAAATGAAGTATCTTGGAACATAGACGCTGAAAATACATGAGTCAATTAAATCTCGAACTAACATCCGGAAAATAAAGGGAAAATTGGATTTCTGATGTCAACTTCCGTTCCAGAGAAATAGACGGAACATCATGTGAATCCGAAATTTTGCTTGTCTTTTTCTTGGTTTAGGTAAACATTGTGGGTTTATGTTCTAGTAAATAATCGATGCTGTCTGGCTCAATGCTCTCATTACCAGATAACATATTGCACTGCACTGATGTGGAATACCGTCTGCGATTCCAGAGAAAATGTGACTTTTCGACGATGTACTGATTCGATTTGAGCAGAATAAAGCCATATCAAACATACTAGGAAAAAGGTTTTCGATTCGAAAAGTTGACTAACTTAAGTATACTGATTTTTTTGAATCGTTGCAACAATAATGTATTCTAATTTGCAATCGAGGGAATACTGCAATCGATCGATGCCTTACTAGAACAATTTGCGCAAGACTAGACAATATATCTACTCAAGAAAGTTAACAAAGCAAATGAAGGATTGATGCCTGACAAGCGTATTGCTAATTCCGTCATCAGTTTTTCACAGGGAAAATATGAGGCAATTTGTCGCTTTATTACCAACTTCTTCCGTCGCATTTATAACTTTCTCTAATCCATTCAGGATATAACAAAGTTTGTCCTTGTAATTTTTCTAAGACGTCATTCACTTGCTTTTCTCTTGTTCTGCTGATGCTAAAGCATTTTTTCGTTTGTATATTGGAAGGTAAGGTAAGAGACGAGACGAGAAGGCATATACTGCATATACAATATATGTGTTATGGGTAAACTCATCATGTATGCAATGATGATAACAAATAACCCTCTACTTTACTCTCTCACTTTCTATGCAAGAAAGCGATTCAAATGTCATCTAGTTTGGCAGCAACTTCAATAGCATACGACTATGTCGAAGTTTTGAGATTTCCGTTAGAAAAAGTTAACATGCATGCATAGGAAGTAATGTAAACTACAGCTTGTTATGACCTATTTAAAATCCTAATTGGAACAGAAAGTTGGATAATATGCTTAATTTGATTTTGAAACATTGTTTATCATATTACAAAATCTAAAGTTCGAAATAACTCTGAAGAAGGATAAAAACGGGCCCATAGGTTGTGTGGTGAAGAGCATGGCCTTACCTCTGGAATCAACTGTTCCGGTTGACTTCCGCTCTCATGAATCTGCTGCTTCTCCTTGTGATCATCATGACTGGTCGCAGCAACAGCCGCTGAAGCTCCTGAGGCGGAAGCCGGAATGGCAGGGAACCGGCTTCGTGGAACGGAGGTTCCCTCCAGTAGACCAACATTCCCATCTTCAATCAGCCCTTGTCCTTGAATTTTTGGAATTCCATTGAAAGGACTAGGTCCCACTGGTTCCTGCTGCTGAGGTATCTGATTCTCTCCATCTAACGAGGACGATATACTGCGGCCACTACGACGGCCATTGAAGATGATATCATTGTTACTGTGAAAACTACTTCTCCGCTTTGAAGAAGACGAAGACAAGGTAGCACTAACTAAACCATGTTCTGATACAATTATTGGCACAAAGATGGATGCTCCCAAAAGGAACCAACAAATCCCTTTTCTCATCTTCCTTCCCCGAAAATTTTGTGCAAAAAAGAGCCCTGTTTTCTGTCTACGGTCCGTATCTTCTTCGCTTTTTTCCCTTCTCCTTTGTCGGCAAATATTTATGATTACGTTCTCCCACTATCCTGCTTTTGTGGGAAGAGATTATTTGGAACTTCTTTGTAGTTGTCTGTTTCTCAATGATCCATTCGCAAGTCACTTTTGATTGCCTTCTATTACTTCGTCTTTTTTCCAGGTAAACCTATTATACCGTAAGAGGTTTGCCGATTGCTTTTTTGGACAGCGGTCTTAATATTCCTTCCATCTTCTCCAGCAAAAAGGATATCGCCAATTCTGTTTTTCCTCCGCGAGGGCTTATCCTACCTTAATTTACGATTTAGTCACTCTGAAAATATGGAGGTGGAGTATACCTTTCAATTACGTTCTCAATCTGTTTCCGGAATCCAAGGCCATTCGACAGAGCCCCGTTACATATAAAACATTTCTACTTTGTTTGCAGACATTTTTGGAGAAGGAGGTCAACTGTCCATTAGACTGGATTGGTTCGAGTCTGCGCGGGCGTAAAGAACCCTTCAAATTTGCAACACAAAATTGTGAAAAACAAATAGAAACACTTGAATCGATAAAAAGGGTCCTTGTGATAATATGGTTTCATCAGTTTTTCTACCGTCATTGGTGAAAACATGCACGTTCACTTTTTCCTCTCAGAGGCTTTCAAAGTGAAAATGAAAAGGGAATATTAGCATGAAAAATATAATTATTTTTTAGTCTTTTTGATGTGTACTAGTGGCTCTCTATTTACTTACGTATGTGTACAAGGGGCTTTAATGCATCCCCATTTGGTATTCCTATCCAGAGCTTGTAATCAACGAAGGGTTACTAATGAATAAAAGCATCGCATGATGCAACGTAGAAGCTGACTGACTGAAGACCTCATGAATGGAAAAGTAAAGGGCACAGCGTTTTCGCAATTCTTCCTCGCTTTCAGTCAACTTTCACCAACACTTTGACTCTGACGATGATATGATTTTGCAATCTGAAGGCTCTGTTTTAATGAAACTCAAAATTCCACATATTCTTCCTGGAGGAATCGAACTAGATGGCACGTAACACTTTCATGTTTCAGCCCCGTGAACTGGAATGGCATGAAACTTGATACTGAACCGAGGGAGATGCAGATTCCAGGAAAAGACTATGTGTTTTCATAAGTGCTTTATTGTGTCAAAAGATGAGAATCAAAAGTGGAAAGCAAGTGTGTATTATTTATCATAAATTGCGGAAGAGAGCGGGAATGAGTGAGTGAAATGAAGAGAAAACAAGTCTCTAAGGCTTTTCCTTTTTGAGGTACCCGAAAAGAGGTGTAATTTTCACTGGATATGATTGTTGAAAAGTAAGTGGTGATGATGAATGATGATTCTGATTCGCTCAAAATATTTTTCGAGAGTGCTCTCTATCTCTCTTTGAATATGAGAAACGGTGGTGGCAGTAGCACTGAACAAACGTCTTTTGACGAGGACGATGCTGTCAATAACAAGTGTTGTTGAAATTGTGTCAGCTCCTCCACTACTTACAAAATTCTCATTGTGTTTTCGGAACGTATATATTTCGTTCGCTTCAAAGGGCCAGATGGGTTTAGCCAATATTTAAGTCAAAACCTGGCTCGGCATGGCATTCTCCTCTCTCGAGATTCCTTTTCAAGTCAAGCCAAGCCGCACTAGTGTCTCGTCATTCTCTGGAACAACGTCTGGATCTAGCTGTTGCAATCATTTCAAAATCCTATTCCCAGTCTTCTAGGAAATTTAAAGAGAAGATTGAGAAAATTTGGGAGGGGATGGAGTAGAAAGAAGCGAAGGATGTTTTAAGTACGTATGAAATTTCTAGGTCACTATTTCTTACTATTTTATATGGAATATTTGTTGCAGAAAGGGAAAGGGATAAAAAAACTGAACCCACAAAACCGGAGAGGGGAAACGAACGGGCACGTCCCGAAAAAATTGTGGGTGACACAGTAGTCGTGGTATGGAAATGAGCGCGTTTTGCACACGAAAGACAGAATAATTTTATGTGCTTCTTCCACAAGAGGCTTTCACTCATCAACTGAACTGAACTCGAGAGAAGAGTCCCAGGTTTCACCGTCTCCACTTTCTCCCGTCCGTCTCCTTTTTCCAAGCCATGCCAACTTTGGGATATGGTGGAGCGCACAGATACACTCTTTGCTAGCGGAGTTCTAAACTTTCTCAGTCGTAACGTTACTTCAACTCCTGTGTTGCTTTTTACGGCCGTTCGACTCGGCTTAACAAAAAAACTGTTGGGAAGAGAGAAGAAGGTTTGCTAGTAGCGCGTGGTGGTGGTTAGTGGCAGTGGTGGTCGTAGCAAAAAGTGTGGTATTAGCTGAAAAGAGAAAGTCGTACTCAGAATAAATGTATGGAAAAAACTCTTTCTGATATTATCGGGGGAAAGAGTCGCACAGAATGCTTGTGATAGCAACAAGACAGTGGCTGACACGGCAGCTGCAGCAACAAACACCAACAAGAACTCCCTGGATGAAAATGTATTAGACAAAAAAAGTACAGAGTATGGAAAAACTATGAAAGAAAGTCATGGTAAGTCACGGTTCGTTGTATGCATTACGATTTTTCCGAGGTAGACTAAAAGGAAAAAAGTACGGTTTGAGTTCGAAGATCTGCTTTCTTAGGCAGATCATAGGACTCCAAAACGGTAGAAGAAGGTGGGCTGAAGAGTTCTCCTTTTCAAATCCGAACTAGGTCGATGATAAAAATACTCAGAAAGAAAAGGGAGAGAGAGAAAAATGGCTGGAATGAATGGATAGAGTCCTACTTTGCGTTTAATATGAGCGGTAAAGAGTCCTTGATTTTTAGAAACGATGAACGTAAACTACCACTTGAGCGTTCTACTCCTCTTCAATGCTGTTCATGTCTAGAAAAAGGCAAATTGTGTTTTTCGTGTACAAACATTCAAAGTATTTTTTCTCGTGGATTAAAAAAATTCTCATACCAAAGTCAGATGAGAAGAAAAATACTAAAAAATGATGAAAATCCACTGTTTGTGAGCTGGTGGATGATGACGATGATGATACATAATGACGATCATCCTGGAAGAAAAGAGTTTTTGACTAGGTTTTAGGCTTAGAAGGTATATGTAGATGATGCAATATGCATGGATGTCACAGACCAATAGAGCTTGTCTGTCGGAGTATGAATGAAAGTCATTTATTGAAGATGACGCCTCGAAGATTAAATAATACATGCTTTATTCTCTCACTTCTTTCTTTACATTTTTTCTTCAGGGCTGCGAGAGATAGGGGAAGAGCATAATGGTGTCACCCGTTTTTTTCTTTGCTTAAAATGCTTCGAAAAATGCGTTTTTATGGATGCGAGGACCCACTGCTATGGAATAAAAAAGGTAGAAAAAATGTGTAAATTTCACCTAATACGAACTACTACATATATCAAATAGGTAGTCTATAAGTACTGGAAAAGATATACGGAAGGAAACTCGTACTTTTCACCAAAAATGAGTAAAATTGTGAAGAAGACGGTCGAGATGAAAGTCTTCTTAAATGAATATCTTCTGCGTAGAGGTAAAAAAGAAGACGCTTTTAGGACGAACCAAACTTTTACAACGTAGCGCGTAGATTGTAGATCACATTGGCTGTTCAGTCACTCACTAAAAATCTGCTGTCGCTTTTTATTTTTTTATGGAGACGTAGAATAGTGGAAAAAGCATTCATTGTCAGAGCAAAATTACATTTTTTGCATTTGCATCCCATCGACATCTTTGTCCGTTCTAAATGTATTGATTTCGGGAGAAAAAGTGAGCGGATATGAAAAAAGTAAAAAAAAATTCGAATTTTTGAACAAAATGTTGCAGCTTGAATTTGCCTGCGTTTTTAGGTGATAGAAAAGTTTTGCGTTCGTTGAGTGGGACGCTGCGTCAGAGTTAGAATGCTCATGTATCTTTCTTAGCTGCCTGACTCATCTCACTGAAATCATCAACTCATCATCCTCATTGATAACATTTGAATACCCTGGAGAGTCATACACTTTTTTCTACGTTCAATTTTTTTCTCCGGACGGAGAAACCCTGAATTTTTGAGAGATTTTGGCAAAGAAATTCAATCTACGAAAGGAGTTCTACTTACTTTCCACAGAAAAAGTTCAAAAGTAAAATACGGAAATCCTGAACCATGTAGATTTACTCAGCTATTGCTCGGAAAAAGTCCCATGGAACATAGATGTCTACGGCCTAGAAAAGTAAGCTGGTTTGGTTCTGTTATTTCTAGACGTAGTAATTAATTGCCGAATTTTTCCCCGGTTTAAGCCTAGCCAAGGCGGAGGTGAATCAAGAAGTTTTTTCTCAGTCAACTGAGAATTCCTAGTCTTTTGGATCGATACGTCGGAGAAGGTTAGAGAAGCACGATCACACCTGAGACAGAAGGGAAGAGGTAAAATTACTTTTTATGTAAATCAAGCCATAGAGAAAAGTTCCGAATATTCTAAGTTCCGAGGTTTTCTACAGAAATAGAAACAGTGTAATTAAACCATCGAATTCGTCCCAGAAATTATTTCCTCTGACAATGACGTAGTGCTTTTACTCAATCAAGTAAATCAGTGCTTGTCAACCTTTTTTTAATCCACATCCACAGGTAGTACTGAAGTTCCGTAACTATTTTTTTAAAGTTTACAACAAGTTACAATTGGGAAACATTTTATTTAGCATTTAGGAATTCAAGGCTTAATTAGCTTTACCTGTTTGTACATATTGAGTAAGTAAAATTTCGAACAAATTAAACTTTTTAATAAGTTATGAAACGAACTATGTGCCTAAAGGGACAGACATTGAGACACGAGCACGTAATTAGAAAACTTTTCCTAGAACATCACGACAGATTGAGTCTGCGGAATGAGTAATTTGTCGCCAAATGGAGACCTTTTGGTCCAATGTTAGTAAACTTTGACCTTCTGGTACAGTAAGACGCATTGAGCGGTTCAGCCAAATCTTTACTTTTCGTATGGCTTGCATAGATTCAAATTTGATGTTCTCATTATAATATTAAATGATGTTGGCATTGACAAAAGCACTCTCTCTTGATTTTTATAGTACTTGCATATGTTTTCAGCTGTAGTGAAGCAAGCGTGCTCATAATCATTAATTTAAAGATCAAAGGAAAAGACCATTACTGGTGACATTTATTTTTTGGTGAATGCTCCTTTAGCATTTTTTGCTAACAAGTAATTAGTAAACAACTTTAGATCGTTATTTCTACATTTAATAGCGGTTTTAGATTTCATATGCTCAACCACCTTGAATTGTTGTTACACAACGAGCAGAAAATGATCCCGACCCATAGTTTGAGTGAAATGCATGGATATGTTTATACGAATATATGCCATACATATATATTATTGTTATATTACACGCTTTGCTTTTACCATCCTTTTTATTATGACGATATCTAAAGAAGATGCAGTGGGGTAGGGAAATATTATGTAGAAATGAGGTCAAAATAAAATGGGAAGGGAAATCTGGTTTTCTCTTTTCTTCGACAATTTTCCTCCGTCCTGTGCGTTTTCTGCTCCCGCACTCACTATTATTATTATTATTATCCTGCCTTCTCGGTATTTAAAAAAGTTTTTTGGATGCACACAAGATGATGAGCATTATATGAAACCCAGATGCGAGCTTAGGCTTAGCCACTGCACGACGGCCATTATTGTGGAAGGAGACTATTTAGACTACATCATGCTCAAAAACTTTTTATGTGAGGTGTTTCTTAAGTGTTTCCACTCCGTTAAACCCTTTCATTTGCATTTCAAGGATGAACTTGCATGAAAACCTGGAAGACGTGTGTGTATGACGACTCCAAGAGAGAAATCTCGAGAAAGGAAAGAGAAAAGTAGACTACAAATAAGGAACATATTACTTGACATTATCTTCTCTAAACCTTTACCAGCTCAGCTCACAGTTTAATCTTTATTTCTCTCAAGTTCTACTGAAGTTTACATTTCTCAAAGAGAAAGTCTGACATGTCGTTTTATCTCAGTCCTGAATCGACCAGCTAAGGTATCGATATCG
Source organism: Seira ritae (assembly GCA_027744415.1). NCBI lineage: Eukaryota > Metazoa > Arthropoda > Collembola > Entomobryomorpha > Entomobryidae > Seira > Seira ritae. The sequence goes on from JAHZNI010002780.1 coordinate 13,422, forward strand.
TACGGGGGGAGCAATCTCAATCAGTTTGAGTAATCTGGGTCAGATAACTTTTACAATTTGGTTTGATTTTGAGGTATAGGCTTAGGTGAATTTTGTGAAACGATAAGAGAAAGAGCTTAGATTACCTATTTGCTAATTTGTTTTAAAGACTTGTCACAAAATAACAAGAAAACACTAGCCTGCCAACTTGGGTAAAAGTCAAAAAGGTAATGATGGATAGGTAGGTAAGCATAATAATACTTATGTATTAACAATATTCCTATTTGGGAGAGCATTTGCCCCCTTTTGTTTTTGATGACAGGAAGGGGCGTTGTGAAGGAGGGAAATAGGCACGAAAATAAAACTGCTTTCTCTTTGCCCAACTCTGCGATCTTGGGAGTTAGATAACTCTCAACAGTAAAAAGTTCACTCTTAACTTTATTTGGGCGAACCCTTTCCTTGTTCCTTTCCATTATCGTGAAATTGCTCTTCATTAGTTTTATTTTGTTCCAATTTTCTTTCATGTAGCTGTAAACATTTGAGTGAATCATAAACTATATGGAAGAGTATTTTTGTTCGAAGTATGTTCCTCCTTCCACTTTCAATCGACTTCCTAGTTATTTTCCCAATTTCCGTTCTTTCAGTACCACTCATGAAGTAAGACTTCTAGGTCCACGAAAATATGTAACATTATTTTCAAGAACTATATGATTTTGTCTAGTCTCTTATGGGACGTGGACATAAAAATACAGTTTAAAGTATTTGGAAAATAATGACATTTTTACTGGAGACCTTTCGGGGTGCAGTTCAACATACAAATGTTTACATTTATGCCCTGATACTTATCTTGACGGTTCAAGAACACTATTTTTGCAATTGCTCACACATATTCAATAAAGCTAGTATTCGTTAGAAACTGGATCTCTGCATTTCGCATACATCCATGTATTGGGGAAAAATCCACCAACTCAACGTTTTTTGCAGGTTACTACATTTTCAGGTCAACCAACCTAGAAGAATTCGATCCAAGGCATTCCGGTCTACTCATTATATTCCAACTTTTTTTCGAACAATGAGTAGCCATTATTTATTTGGGTGCTCAATCCAGCATTAGAACTAAGAAGAAAAGACATTACGTTCTCCCTCCTCCTCCCGTTTTCAATGCGAAAGCATTTTTACACTTTCCGAAAAGAATTTCATGTTATTTAACGATCACGTCGTGTTTCTGGGAACCCTTCTGCTTGTTCTTCTCGTGCCCATTCATACGATTTGACCATTATGCAACGCAATAACTATGAGACTGAAATGAGATCGCATTTTCTTTTTTCAATTCCTTATAAGACGAGATGCTTACGAACTGTATTGCTTATACTATACTGTCCTTGAACTTTCCACACTGACCAGGTTTACATGCTTTTCTTTCTCGAATTCAGATTTCACCATACTTGCACTTTATTTTTATACTTAAGTACGACAGTCCGAAATAACACATCTATAATTCCAGAGAAAGGAATTTTTGCCTAAAAACGAGTATAAACTTTCCTCGTAAGCAACAAGATCTGAAAACATGAACGTGCTTGTTACCTATGAACTTCAGACTTGGACTGGATTCATCATCATAAGTCAAAAGAAAGCTACAATACACACTCATTGATTCGGTTTCGAAAAACATAATGGGTACAGTGTACATATAATATTATTCAGGTTTCTTTTC
>JAHZNI010002781.1:0-16130 GCA_027744415.1 Seira ritae
AAAGCGAAAAGAAAATGCAAATATTTTGGCAAGTTAGGAAAAGCACAAACAAAACATAAAAATGATCATGAAAGCTTTCATGTCCTTGGGATGAGATGAGGTATACTATGCCACTTTTAAAGCGTGTAAGTTTATTAAATACACAATACATGTGTTTAATACTATTATTTTTAAGCAAATTAAATAAATGATAATATCCTACCTCTTTAATAGCCAACGTATGGCTCATCATCTGAATATCCATTTGTGATTGACTGCTAGGCAAATTCTCGTTGGACTTGGACCTTTTGATTTTGGGCAGAGCGGCAGAGCTCTTATTGCTTTTCAACAGCATCTCGACCTTCGTCGACACCTTTCGAATCTCGGAGCCCCGAAAGGCTCGGATTGAAAAGGCAGACTTGAGAAGCCTTTGGGGTGTCATCTGTACACAACAAATGAGATTGCATCCAGCGGTCAGGATTTTAGAAATACTGTTCCCACCACCTCCACTACTACTCCCCCTCCCTCCCTCTTCATCTTTGCTACTACTATTACAACTACTGAGCTGCTCTAAGCCGCTAACACTACAGCTTTCCTCGTTATTATTGCCCTGATCATCTAAATCTAAAACAGCGACCACCTCAATCTTATCATCATCCTCAACTTTCTCTGCGTTTTCTATTTTTCTTCTCCGCGTTTTGCTTTCAAAGGAGCACGATGGCTCTTCACTGTATAAATTACTGCTACTTTTATAGTTTTTATTGTAACTAACCACGGAAGACCTCTTCCTCCGCACCACTCTTCCGTGCTGGTCTAAATCAAAGTTATCGAAACTGCTACTGAGTTCACATGAGGCTTCGCAACTCTCCCCACCACCCCCAACTCCAAACTCGAAATTAACGGCCTCCGCGGCAATTGGAATTGCGATACCGCTGTTGGTAGCACTACCACTAATAACACTATCTACAATACTACTACTACCACCGCCACCCCCTCCATCCCCGCAGTAGCCTGGAGGGGCCTTGGGCAAGCTTTTGTCCGACATTGTGAAGAACAGCATTTGGGAATGTACAAAAAGTTCGTTTAAAAAGAATTTTTTATGAAAGAGATTTTTAACATACACTGACTTCACGGCAGTACTTTGAGATGGCACTTTCCAGTCCGGAGCTCTCCAAGCAATTCGACCACGTCGAGTCAGACGAGCAAGCTTTGGAGAATGAGAGGAGCAGGGCTATTGTCGTTCGGTAGAGCACCTTCATTCCTTCCATCAGAAAACAGTCCATAACTCTGACCTGTTAAAAAGGATAAATGAATGTAGAGATAGAAATGTAAAAAAGGTATGAAAAGCATTGTGATCTTACGTGATGATTGGAACATAAGTAATTTTATGCAAAGCATTAGAGAAATCCTCTGTTTTTATGAGGTAATAAATAATGGCTCCATTCCTGGTTTAGTTTAGTTCAAAAAAAAAAATTGTAACAACTGTGATTGCTATTGCTGCTCAATTTTCCTATGATGTATAGGGAGATTTAGAAGGACAGACGATCAATTGGGGATTCTACTGAATAGAGAAAAGAACTTGCTGTAGCAACTTTGTGAGAACAACATTTTGTCAAGTTGTCGTAACAGTAGAGTGGTGTTGCATGCTTATCAGCATCCATCTTTGAAGATTTTAACAGGAATCAAATCCAGTTAGTTCTGGATAAATTAGACTGAAAATTAGCACAAATGTTGGTATTTTATTTGCTTGATATTACATTCCCATAAATAATTATTGCATGCATAATGAGTTTTTGACACTAGAACCTGAATATCTCTAAACCTGAACTAACTGGTTGAATCGGGCTGAAATACGATAAGTTTTGTCCTAATTATTCCATTAAACTTTGCACATTATCTTTTTTCATTTCTATCGGAAAAAAATGTTTGTCTACAGACGGACAGAAAAAAAGCATTCTCACAAGAACAAAGTTTTGTTCTAAAAAAGGAAACATGAGAACGAGTACATGAATCAAAGCACGTCATGTCATATTATTATTCCATAATAATAAATTTATTGTAAGCCATTTAAATTTTGCCCTTCCATTCCACCCATTTATTTTTCCATCAAATAAAGCCTACCTACCTATTCTTTTTTCTCTCGAATTCATATGGTGACATGGATGGTTTGGGGATTGTCTTTAGGGCTTAATTTTATCAAGATTTTAAGGAGATAAAGTAGAAAGAGACTCATGCGACTTGGACAAAAGATGTTCCACATTTTAAGTAAGTGCAAACGTGCTCCATAATTTTTCTTAGTCATAATATCACGTCGTGACATCAAAAATTATAAAGGATTTTGAAGTAAACGACGAAGAAAGAAGAGATGACAGACGTGACAACGACAACACTCATTCCTTCAACGTGTCCGTGTTCATGTGTACATGATTTTTTCACAGGTATTAAATAATCCCCAAAATTCCAGAACCGTAAAAGCAGTGAAGAGTGAAGGAATTATTTGTTTGTTTGTTATGCTACGCTATGTTTGAGGTTATCCATGAGTACCTAAATACTTTTGGTAATTATTCGAGGAAAGTTTTTATTTCCACCCCTTTCTTTGGAAAATCCATGAAGCAAAAGGCAAACACTCCATGTAATATAATAATGCCCTAAGCATCACTAGAAAATAAACAAGTAGTTTTTAAGAGGACTTACCAGATGAGTTAAAGGTAAATCTCTGAAGATCCACCATATCCATCCTTGAAACACATTTTCCAATTTCTCTCCCGACTTGACATTTCGAGAAAGGAATGCAAAGGCCGGCTTCTGCAGAATCAATGAGACATTGAATTGAAGTCAGCAACAGATTATACACGAATGAACATTAAAATTTGCATATATTACGGAGGGATTTGCATAAATATAAGAAATTTGCAAAATTAAATCACACAAACACTCAGAAAGGATTAGAGTGTTCAAGCTAAAAGCTGGATTTAAACTTTTCTGTCGTCAGCAGCGGATCAAGAATCATATCATCGCGAAAATGGATTGTTGTAGAGAAAACCTAATGTAAAAACTTTGTGAGAATTTAAAGTTCTAGAGAATTCATGCATATAATTTGTAAAAAAATTGTAAATGTGCAAAATTTCATATTAGGAGGCAGAAAAGAAAGAGCAAAAATCAGTAATTTCTACACAGATTTATCCAGAAAATTATTTGTTATGTTAGCACATTGGGTTTTTTTTGCAAAACTTCTGTAATGCTATCCTACTGGATCCAATATTCGGACAATAAACTCACTCATTGACAGACGGACGGACACAATCATTCACGTAAAGGTCAAAACTTGGTTCTAAAAACCTTTTTAGCTTTTTTTATAGAGATCTAACTAAACTTACGGAAAACTTTTTAGTAAGATGCATCGCAGTAATATAAGCCACATCCCATTGAGATTTTGTTTGAGTCAGAAAGACTTTGTGACGAGCAGAAAGTAAAGTGGAGATACAGTTGTATGCATTTTCCTCCTGGAATATAAAAAATAAATGAGAAAATATTATTGCAATTACTCTTTATTTATTTTTGTCATGCAAGACAAGACACAAGCACAACATACATAAACGTAATTTACGAGGTGCCATGTTTCAGATTAAATTAGATTACCGTAATGAAATGAAGAAATAAGGAGGTCACCGGGAGAAGCAAAGGACAGTAAGTAATTTCAGGATAGGCATAGCCCACCACACATGTAATTCTCTTGCAGCGAGCAATCCCTTCTTGTGACAACGCGTAATAGAGTCTGTTCTGCGGATCTGTGAATCCCGGAAGAGAAAGTTCCTCTTCTGGAACAGCCTTGGGAGCTAAAATGAATAAAAAATAACAAGCGTCATCTTTCACCATATTTCATCGTCATCTTTTCTATATTTCATGTTCTATTTCCAAGAGGAAATTACTTTTGTAATTAAGAGTGGGCTAAATGTTCATTGAGTATTCTATAGAATTCAAACAGGCGGCGAAATCAAACCTGACGAAAGTCATTCGAAACTTAAAACGCGTCTGGAGCAATACTTTTATGTTTTAAAAATTAAATCTTTACGAATTATAGAAAAGCTAATTAAAAACTGAAGACTTTCTAAAATCAATTTTCTCGCCAGCTTGCTATTTATTGTTAATTAAAAATTATGCATTTCAAAGCACAGTAGATTCAAATTTAGAGGGCTCCCGCGATTTTAAAATCCTTCCTTCACTTTATGAGAATGTAACCTAATCTTAATAAAAAGACTGACCTTGTTCTGTGCCATAGAGCTGCGTAGCCGTGTCCCAATAGAAGCCATCCAAGCTGCTCTTATTACTTTCGTGAATTGAGTCTAGAAGTGGCCACAAGCGAGATCGAATTTCATCTTGGAGATCCCAGTCACTATCCCTCACGCTGATCTTCACCTCTTTAATCTTGCCCGCGTTGACCTGCTCCCGGAGGTCTTCGTATGTGGCCTTCTGCTTCTTCTTCGTGGGTCCGAGCTCAAGCGTGGTAGATGTTCTTCGACCATCTTGACGGTCGCTGCTGCTGGTGGCGGTGAGACTTTTGATTTCAACCCAAGTCTGGAGACCTGCATGCATCGGGGCAACACTCTGTTTACGGAGACGACGACGCTCCCGAACTTCCTCGCCAATCTCTTCGTCGGTTTCTGATTTAAAAAGAGAGAGAAAATCACAACTAAAAATTTTGCACTCTTTCATATTGTCAAAAAAATTCTCTGGAAATGATTTATGCATTTCACTGCATTACCATTATTACGTGCATATGATGAATTAGTAAATTCATAGTTGCATAGGACATCAAACAACTGTCGAGCAAAGGGGTCTGCCGTGTAGGCTTTTAAGACTGACCATCCAAACATGGATTCAATTGTGTCAGCCAATCTTCCTTCCATCATCTCGTGAATATTTAAATTATTCAAAATGTCTCACTTTGTTCGGCCACTGTTGGGCCACTGCCACTACACTTTAAAGTTCCAATTTTACATTATACTTAAATTAAGCAGTTACTTTTATTGCATCCGGACCTAAGACAATTTTACTGGCTAATTTTGCAATTTTCAACCATTTTCCAATGACATTTGGAACAGAGAACACTTTTTGCTACCCACAGCACAGTTCGTTGGTTTTCAAATTATAGCTCCTATATTCCGTTTAAACCTTAAACACTATCTGTATATATGGATCAATTTAGTAAGTCGTAAAAATGTTTTACTTGCTGAATAAAAATGTCTGCACATGACAGGATTCTCATTTTCTATTTTCTACCTCTGAAATTTAGTTGTCAGACTACATTAAAGTTTCAGAGGGGGGAACTAGGGATGTTACGTATTTTGCTATAATTGCTCATGTAACAAACACATCAAAAATTGATGCTTTTATGCATAAAATAATATCTCACATCCCGTGACTTTGTCAGTGTCAGTCAGTAGGCATCGAAATGCCAATATCCAAGTATGGTATAAAGTGAAAATAGGATATTGAAAATCAACATCTATCTGAATTAGTATTCAGCGCTAAAATATTCTGCATCGTGAATGAGAGTGGGGAGGTGAATCATGGATCGAATGACGACAAATAGTGTTTTTTGCTAAAAGGCTAAACACCCAGAAGCAAGGGATCGATGACGTTCTGAATTGTTGCGTAATGTGTACATAGCACATGTATAGGCACGTATGGAATTACATACATGTGTGTAAGTTTAGGTATAGGTATGTGCGATACATTTTTAAATCCAATGTATCCAACTTCAAAGCATTTTGATCTTGATAAGATATTTTTGAAATGGTTTAAATTCTGTTTTTTAATTTGTCCTAAAAGTTTCAATTTTGTTTGGAACATTTCCATCAACAAGTACATCATTATTTCATTTATGCATGAGCACAAACAAACCATGGAACTGAACATTATTTTCAGAATCAATTACTTTTTGAATTAAGTTACTTCAGTAAATAGTTCCTCGGCGGATTAAATAGAGAGAAGGTTTTAATGCGTACGGAGTGAGTAGGTTTTTTAGTATAAACTGCGCAAGATTTGTTCCTGAAAAATTAAAACGCATGCGCATAATAGTTTTCATAACTATAGGTAAATGTCATAATATTTATGAAGAAAAGGTATTTAAGATTTTAAGTATTTTTCTAATCCTCTAAATTGCTTACGTGTCGTAATCATGATGGCCTACATTTATAACAGCGCATTCTAAAAAGATATCAGGTAATATCAAGACAATACTACAAATCGTTAACCGTTTCTGGAACAGATCTGTTTCTGTTTGCGAAATCATTGCTTTAATCGCGCAGAGATAACGTCAAAAAATGCTATCAAGTCATGTCATACGTATGTAGCTCAAACCCGTGCCAAAACCAATTTAATATCTTATTGATTCCAATTTCCAATCTGAAAATATGAAAGATGAAAGGAAAGCATAATAATAATAACATTTTCAACAAAAAATATTACTCATGCATCTCGATTTCATCATCATCCGTTTGAATGAAACTGAAAGAAATCAAAAACATTTTTGTGCACGCTGGGAATTCCAGGTGGATATTTAATTTTAAAACGTCTATAGAGGAGCGTGTATGTAACTGATGATAATTTTAAAATGCGCGAGAAAAACATTCTTCTCACTTCGTCATTTTTTTCGCGCAAACGTGCAACTGAATCTATTAGCTTTCTGCTAGTTATTACAGCTTACACATCCCATAATTATTTTAGTGTCCTAATTCGTATTTAACACTGTAAAGGTTACATAATATGCGCTGATGATGCATTGGTGATCTGATCTGTCATTCCAGATTGTATGGTCATTCAAGTGCATTTGATTGCAAAACATTTTTTACAAAATAGACATGGGCCCAGACAAGGGCTCTCGTGGCTGTGTCTCTTTCTCTCCTGACTTTTGCAAAATTGCCAAATTCACTTTAAAACACTTGAAAAGTGTACTAATTATTCTAGATAATTGAAGTCAATGGTACGGGACATGGATTTCATAATTCCTGTTTCTATTATTAAACAATTCAAGTGGATTGATTGATAAACCGTGTCCATAAAATATCAAAAAAGCAGATGTTTACACTTGACAATACAATTTTCCCCACTGCACTACTTGAGTTAATGATGACAGGAGAATACATTAATTTGCAAATTAAATTACTCAAAAACAAAACAATTATAGATTATTATCTGTATTTTTTGAGCACTTCTACGAAATTGATGCAATTTTCCCAGGCAAATAACCTCCGAGTAATTTTATTTTGGAAACCAAAACAAGTAATTTAAATACACGCAAGGAACAACGGAGTTTAACTTCCTTTTCGTAAACATTGCCACCTTATTCAACTGCAATTACGTATAACTCTAAAAGCAAAAATCTTCCAAAGTTTGGAAAACAACACAAGAGCAAACTTTAGCCCGTTTTTAGGCTGTTTCGTCCGCCTTATTGGGCTGAAATTTGCCTCAGATTAGGGTTCAACATAACATTCCAAATCTTGACCTTCAACTCATCTTATTACGATCTATCATCATTATGTCTACGCAATGCTTTTGTTTCCGTACTCACGTCATATCATCAACATTATTACCATCATCGAGGATAAATATTTAAGAAAAAAGTCTTAGCTTCAAATAATCAAAACATATGTAACATAACATGAGCATGAGCTATAAAGCCAGGTAAACCACATCAATTTTACTTAAAACCTCTTCTTCTTCTTCATAAAAATTGTAAAGACAGGTAAGAAGAACAAAAAGCACGCAAAATGTAGAAATAAACATGTGACTCTATCCAACTCCGCTGCTGCTGCTAGTCTAGCAAGCATGTCTAGTCTCTGGAAATGTATGTATGAATGGGATTTTCATCATCATTCATATTAACAATATAACATAATACCAATGCAATATTCACACACGCAGCAATACAAGCAGAAAAAATAATACAAAAGCACTACCATATATTTATTATAGTTATGCTATAATGATGATTCCTTTTGTGATGATGATGATTGTCAGCAGCGTGGAATTTACTAACCAGTTTTTGATGCATAATATAATGATTCAACGATAATGCTTTTACAGGATAACATCATTACACGTGAAACTGCGAATTGCAAAATAAATGGCAAATACCTACTACATATCTACATGTAATTATGGATGCATCAACCTTTATGTACATCATTCCATTTCATACATACATTATATTAGTTCACTCCGCCAACTGCAAGAAGTAGAAGAGTGATATAACCATAATTGTGCGTGTGTTAAGTTACATAAATAGCTTCAGTAGATGTACCCTGTCTTTCTTTCGAGTTTAATTTTAACCAAGCAAGATCTAAAAGACCAGGTTATGTCATGCCACTGTCACATTGGTTTCCATTTCTGCTGCAGCAGATAGAAGAGCAGGACAAATGAAAACAAAACAATAAATCTCCGTTCATGTACTGACAATTACAATTATTCCAATTTGCATATTTTTTTGTACACTGACAAAGTCACAGAAGAGCTTGGCCTGGCCTGGTCTAGTATTCTTGAGTGGGTTCAAGTTCGCGACAGGTAAAAATGCTAATCTAATGCTGCATTATTACATTCGTGACTTTAGAGTTTTGAGGTGAGTTTTTTCCGAGAAACTGAGTCGCAAAAAAAGAAGTCGCGTGCACCATAAGGACTATTTTTTTAGTTAATGCAGTTTTTTCTCTGACAGGAGAAATGTACATAAAGTATGTAATGTAGTAGAGCTAATTTATTTTTTTAAAGGGAAAAACTAGTCTTGAAAGATTTTTTAAGCTGTTGAAATTGATGATGGGTGTGTGTACTGTGTACTTTGTCTGTGCATGTTTGTACTTGTCTTCGTGGCTAATCATCGTAAAAGTCAAGAAGAGGAGAAAAAATCAATTATTGCGTGGTTGTTTTCTTAAGATTTTTATCTAAATTTTCTAGACTCTCATTTTAAATTGAAGATTACTTCTTTTGATCGGTTTGGTTTTGGGGTAATTGATTTTAATGGGGCATTATTTAAGTCAATTATGTCTGATATTGTGAGCATTTAATTTATAATGTAGTAATGATGAGAACTATGGACATGTTTTTTTCTGTTTGATCGGATACAGATACGAGGCAAGTTTCTGTCCAGAAAAATCTGGATAATACTAGTTTAATTACAATTTTACGATGTTCCTGATCGTGTTCAGAGTCACTATATTACTCATTTGATTTTCCCTTGATTGAAAAAGCAATCATTTCGTTTATTTTTATTTTTAGGTATGAAATGTAAAAGTTCGATGGAAATCGATTTTTTAAAATGTTTTTACTTCATTTGTTCATTTCATCTGCATCTGTGATCACATTTAAACATTCCAATTCCAGTGGATAACATGTTGTTCTCAATTCTTGTTCTCCGAGTTTCTTGCGACGCACAAAAGTTCATGCGATATTTCATTTCATCAAACCACGCCCTTTAGGTACGTGCAGGTCAACGTCAATCTATCTATTAGCCTGCTATGTGCCATCATGATCTATTAATCATCCTGACTGACTATGAGCTAAACTGTGAACAGAACTCAAGTAAAAAATTTGCACTATGCATGATTTACAGCTATACTACTTTCTAACTACCAATTAAAATTTTACTTTAATTATTATCTTGTGAACTAAGCTGGACAAAATATTATTTTGGCTTCGCCACATGTGAGGCAGTTACAATGGTTTGGTCATGAGTCATTCATACCTATGTATGTAGTCATGCAGCGTGAAAACATTTTGAGTTTAACAATCGAAATTTTTCACGCTACTTGGCTCGACGGTTGATGACCCCTTTGCTTATTTTTTATTGTTGTTTGCTCGACACGACATATTATTTTTTGCGACAGCGCGATATTGCAAGTTATTTTGTAATTCTAAGAAATTAAAAAAAATGTATTACAAAGGCTTACCTAAACTAGAGTCTGAATCGTAATGTGGATACAGAGAATCCTTTCGATGTCTTGCGGCAGGTCCTGGAATAGTGTCATCATCACTGTCGAATTCATTAAATTGGTCGGAATCATCCAACTCGGAGCCCTCGCCAATAGTAAAGAAGGCGGAGGGTCGGCGCCAGGCGTGGGCGTACTTTGCTGAAGCTGCAATATAAAATCCATGAAAATAACCTTTTCAAAATATAAAGGAAATTCATCCATTTTCGCAAAAGCTTTGGAGAAAAAGCATATTGGCAGTAGTAGGGAGCATGATAAAGCGGAAATAAACATTTTTCTTTCAACTAACTCATATCCACAGCCTTCTTCCTGACCCTCTTCTCCGCCGGGCCTATAGTCAACAAATTATTATTGCTTCCCCTAGGAGCACTTCCTGTGCTGCTTCCACTCGCATTCCTTGACCTATTCCCAGGAAGCGACTCACTACTCCCCAGTCCACTTCCATCATCTTCAACCCTATCTGTACTCCTACTGCGTCTATGATACGTCTCATTTAAAGTTCCTTCAAAAATCGTTTCTACAGACGGAGGAATCCCACTTGAGCTCGCGGATCTATTCCGTATGACGCCTAAGCCGCCACCACTGAATCTCCGACCGAACAGGGATTTCTTCAAGACACTGCCACTTTCACTCTGAGCCCTATTCCTATTCCTACTAGACTTCTTTTTCTTCTCGCCATCTCCTCCTTCATTCTCATGAGAAGGAGGAGTGGGCATCTCTGAAATTGTTATTGTCGGGATCTCCATTTTTGCTTGTTTTCACACTAGTAATAACAATAAAATATGAACAATCAGCGGAAACTTTTATTTTTTTATTGGCTCTTTAAATGACTAGAGGCAAATGAAAATATGCCAATAAAAATCTCCTTTTTTGTACTAAATCACTCGCGAAATTGTCCTAGTCGAAGTTGAACATGAGCACTACACACAAAAGTAGTGAATCCATGCGATTTTTTAGTTTTTGTACTCTGCAGAAAAATCAATGCACATTTTTATATTTTTATGGAGAAAAATAATTCTCAAGCATGCACTTCTAGTTCGAGACTGCAAGCTGGATTCACACAGCAAGATCAGATTTGATGGGATGGGAGCATGAGAGAACTTAATCGAGTGAACGTGTTCCAAAAAAATACTTGGGCTTCGTGACTTTAATTCAGTCCAACCAACCTCAGCAACAACAAAACTCAGAAGAGTCACTCAAAAAAAAACAAATTGTTCAACATTGCATCTTCTGAACATTTTTTTCGTGTACGACACATGAATTCTCTAAAAAACAAAGTAAAAAAATACTAATGAAGATAACGGAATAACGGTAAGAGCAATTTTGATCTCAATGATGATGATGATGACGAGCCCATCTCTCTCGTCCTTACATGCTCTTTTAGTGAACAAAAAAAATTTTCAGAAGAACAGGTAAAGAACTATAGTGCAGCACATTCCATTTCCATTCCTCTCCAAAAAATAATTTATTATGTACTATACAAAGTACGCACAAACGATTGACAAATATCTCCTCTCCTTCTGGAACAATTAGCATGAAACTGAAACCCAGTCGATAAGACACATTCACTTTAATTTATTACCAGCACCTTTTTCTCCTTCAGCACCGGCACAGGGAATGAGACGAGACTGACTCTCGTGATGTGATGGAGATGAGCAAGAAATAGAGATGGAGATCATGATCATTTTAAGAATTAGGTGTAAATAGATGCAAAAAAACTCTTCACTAATTCTATTATCAAATCAGCATCATCAATATCATCATCACATACTGTATTATTATGTCAGTCAGTACTCGACTACAAAATAAAATTGATCAGAAAAAAACTTGTAATGATAACCTATCTATTTCCCTACAAAAAAATGAAGCTGTTCCTTGTTGACCACAAACTAAGTAAGTGAGTAAAAACGCAATGAACAAGCAATAATAAGAAAAATGTGGTCGGTCACAGTCACATCGCAGAAGCTAAAGTAAATGATTCTCTGGTTATGAAATTTTTTGCTGTGATAAAAAGAATCGACGAGGATGATAATGATAGATAATAATGATAAGGACACGATGCGATGGTCGGTAGGTTTGTTGGACGGAGGAATCAGAAGCACTGTGTAAGTATCACATCGCATGATGTCAACTGAGTATAAAAAAGAGCCTCCGTCGTGAATAGTACAAAGTATATCGTCGCGTATGAAAATGCGAAACTAAATATGTCCATCTCCAATCGCAATTCTTGCGCGTTTGCATAAGTTTAGTACATATATATGCCAGTCGACCATTCTTATCATTGTTGCTTGAATGGACACGATGCGATAGAGGATACGATACGATACATGTGACTACAGTATTTTTTTGTCAAACATTGAATTGAATGGGCTTGGACTTGACTTGGAGCTTGCATAAATTCTATTAATTGTATTGTAATGAAATGAGAGTTCGCTTCGCTCTTTGGATGGGCATCGTGATCACGATCACGATCATGATGATTGTGATGTGATGTGATGACGGCTTTAGACTTCAGTTCAGAAGATACAGCATAACAATGTTCTAAAATATCCACAAGAAAATTCATTTGCGAAAAAAATATTATGCGAAGTGGAGTTGAGAGCGAAGTCCTATAAAAAGCTTCTTTGGTTTGGATGGAATTGGAATGATGGGAGCCGTCACTGCCGGAGGCCAGCTCTTCTAAAAACAGTGTTATAGTAGCAGTAGGACAAAAACTTGTGGATTGTGTACATGACATGATTGTAATGTATGTAAGTAATGTGATGAGTTAAAACCCACTTTCGATATGAAAAGAAAAATTGCGAAAAGGTAAGAGCCAGAGAGCTAGAGCTATAATTGTATTACAAGGACTTGACTTTGACTGACTCGAGAAGCTCGAGAGTTCACACAAATGAACAGTGATGAAATGAAACGAAGGTGGGATATTCTAAATGACAGGTGAATTGCAAAAGCCGACATGCAAGCAAGGTATCTAACATGTTACCACTACCACAGAGACTAACGTAAGCGCCTGAGAAAAAATATAATTCAGCAGGTGAGTCTTGGAGAAAAAAAGCCAAATCCGATCCGGATATCCGTGTAAAAAATATTTTCTAAGAAAAGCCGCGTGTTTATGTAAGCGTAAGCATGTATGAGGAGCGGAGATATGCATGCGTATTCCGGTAGCTGAAACAAAAGTTGAAAAGCGCTGCAAAAATTTATTATACAACATTTTACTACTGGAAGCGCCGGGAGCGGGACAGCTTTGTAAAAAATGGAAGCAAAAAAGCAAAATAAATATGTTTGCATTTGCATGCTAAAAATCATAATAAAAAGATAGCGACCTACATGACGGGTTCATGTCCTTCAGAAACATTTTATTTGCCGGCTTCATCTTGAACGTAGTAATTTTTTAACGAGACAATTTCCAGTTATTTTTGGACATCAATCGTCGCGAAAAGCAAATAATAAAAACAAAATGTCTTTCCTCGTTTCTTTGAATGCTGAGACTCATTTAGATCTGAGGAATTTTCTCGAGGGCATTAAATGAGTTTTCCATCAGTTCTAGTATTTCCACTATTTCCATTAACTGCTAATGTCAGTTTTCCACTATTCGTTATTACTTATTTCCCTCGGGAATCTAGCAGAGAGGGCTTCTTCAACTTCAACGATACTTAACAATTTACAATTCTCTTTAATGTCAACTCAAAGCTCTTACATAGCAATCCATTAGCTTCACTTCGTTTGCTTGACTTCAGACAAGGAGACTAGCTGGTAGCTCTTGCTTGTACTAAATTTCTTAATAATTCAAGAAATGTTAGCAAAACTTTAGATAAGCTGAAATTCCGTCACTGTCACAGTAAGAAAATTTTACTTCTCCTCTGGAAAAAATCCTAGCACGTAAAGAAAGTGATAAAAAAGTGTTTTGACACAAACACGAAGTTCCATGCACTTTTTTCTGCCTTTGCGTTTGTGGTGGTTTCTCCAACTTCAACTCTGATGCGGTTTTCCTTTCTGTAGATAAAGTTATATTTGGTAAGAACCGCAGCAAAGAAGTTTTTGAGTTGGCAAGAAATGAGATTTTTTTATCAGGAAGTCAGTCACTTAACGCAAATTGCTTCAAGTTAAGTACACTCGATTGGATCAGAAGATATTCACGACGCTTCGCACTTCACTTGCGGATTGAACTCAAGTAGAGTATAAAGTTTTGGGGTTTAAAATTATTCTTCTGAAAACTTTTTTCAACGCAGTTATATTTTTTTAGCACATGCATGCGCTCAAAAAATTGTTCAAGGGAGGCGTGAAGTGAAATATTTAAGTAGGACGAAAAGTTCTCATACAAAATGAATTGATATATATATCAACCTGTGCTATACCTATTCAAAGTGATGATGAGATTTCACTGTATAGCTTCCCTTTAGCAATGTAATAATATACATATTATGAATGAGAACTAGAGACTACACTAGACTTTGTTCTTCTGCCTCTACCATGTCTACTGACTGTAAATATAGCTTCCCTTTAGCAATGTAATAATATATTATGAATGAGAACTAGAGACTACACTAGACTCTACCATGTCTACTGACTGTAAAAGTTGAGACTTGAATTTGGAATGACAGTAGGAAAACAAAAAGGTATATACTTTATATAGCCTTTATTTCTACGATGCGCCTGGGGCTTTGCTGAGGTAAAACGTAAAGCAACGGTAACCGGACGTATATTAGGCTTAGTTCCTTATGGGATGTGGGAAGCTGAGGAAAATACATAAATGGCTAAATGCTAAATGACTGGCTACAAAAGAAAGTTTACTCATCCGAAAACTACTTACAACTGGTTGGTTGGTTAGATAGATGGTTAGTTTTAAGGCATAATAATATTTTTTCACCAGGCATTATGCACATTAGGCATTCCGGAGCCCAAGCCGAGGACGAGACCAATTCAGGAGGGAAAAAATAGATGCATATGGATTCTGTCAGCAAGCAACAGCAGAGCATTAGTATTTGTAAAAACGTCGAAATGGAATATGTAATGAGAAATGGATGAGACTAAAAAAGTCAATAACAAAGAGGACATTGCTATTGCTGCCGAATTTTTTTCTCGGTAGGCTTGAATTTGTTCTGGGTCTGGGTTCTCTCTCCTCATAATATTTTTAAGTGACTACTTGTCAGTCATCAGAAAATTATGGAAAGCATGTGGTACGGTAGAGTAAGTGGAAGAATTAGAAAAAACGGTGAGTGTTTATGGATATTCATAATCGCCATATTATCAGAAAATTCTAAAGAAAGAAAATGAATTCAACAGGCATCTTCATTACTACATCTACAGATTTACTGTGTAGGTAAATTAGGAAAGGAGGCTACTTTTTTCTCATTTTCCACGAAGAAGTAGAAATTATCATTGTACTAACTACACATAAAGTAATTTTTGTGTATCATTCATATTCATAGACTGCTAGTGCAAGTGCAAAGGCAAGCCTCTCATGTGTTAAAACAACAAAGGATGGATGACTAAATGATTGATAACATCGAAGTCCTTAGAGGACTCTCGACAGGCTATGTCTGTCTTTCGCCACATCAAAATCAAGTGCTTCACAAACATTTGTAAAGTAGACTTTCAGGGAAAACATATTGAATTGTAGTATGAACCTATAACGTTTGGCGCTGACTTGATTGGATCATTTCTCTTTTCATGGAAATGGAAAATGTAGTAAAAACTCAATTGCTAATGGCATTTCACAGTAGGAACTCTAATAATTCTATTTTCATGATGTCTCGCTATGGTCTGTCTACAAGTAAAACTGCGTCAGCTTTTTCTGGTAAATAGAATCATCCAGAGTTGATAATTATAGTACTTTTGATCACACGGCGAGGAAAAACCGGAGCATTGAATGAAGCGCATTTCGAAAATGAATAAAACTTTTGTCATTTAGCGATTGTTAGATGTTCTTTTCGTAGAAATGAGCAAATGAGTACTAAAAACTAACGCGGACTCCAGGACTGGGAGAGAAGAGAAGAAAGGACAAAGGGGGTCCAATTTTTCGCTGATGTGCTACGAAATCATCATATACGAGATAATTACTACCACTAACATGATCATAGTTATAAGCGTATTGTTAAATTCTGATGAAGTAAGATGGATGTCATGTTTCTTCGCAGTTAGTTAAGTGATTTTGATCAACTTTGTAAGTAA
>JAHZNI010002782.1:0-54496 GCA_027744415.1 Seira ritae
GATTTTTAAGAGTTTGTGATTGCTTTTATTCAGTTCTTAATTTTTAATCGTAATAATAAATCCCAATTCTTTTTTTTAACACACATGGAAAAGCATACAAGCGAAGCTAAAATTGTTTGTTAAATACCGTAATCAGCATCATAGATATAGAATAATAGTGAATAGTTAAGTAGTGTATATATTATGCATAATGTTTATAACTGAATGTGTAGTTTAATTACAGTATCATCATCATCGTATTATTTAAACTGGCGTAACATTACAATATTAGGGAAATACATTAGATCAAAATGAAATTAAATTACTCGATATATAGTACTTACGTAAAATTATTATTAAGTCTACGAAATAAATGGCGTAAGTAAAGTAATACTTAACAGTTGAAACTTAGAACTTAATGGCATTTTAATGGACGAAGCTTGCTCTTGCAGGATACGGCATCGCAATTATAGCTTTTTTTCTTCATTTCTAGAGATACATACATTTTTTATAGCCACAGAGAATCCAGTAGTTCCTTTAGGCATATATGTAAACAATTTTTTTTATTGGCAGATAGATTTTCTTTAAAATGAATGCACTAAATAACTCTTAGGATATCATATTCATCTGAAGGGCTCCTGAAAATGAAAAAAATAAATAAATGAAATGTTGTTTTTTTTGAGTTGACAAATATGTACAAGAGTTTGAAAAATGTTTTACCTGCGCCAAGTCCATATCCAACTCCCTTTGGTCCAAATTTTCTAAGGGAAATGGTCATATATATTAATATTAATATCATATCTCATGAAATGATACAAACTTATTTTCGGCTTTTCAGTGCAGCCCTTTACCTCGCATAACAACCGCGGCAATAAATGTCACCATCAGGAGCGTCGTTGAGATTGGTTGAATCCAATGTTCTGCGACAGTCTCCACAGAAGAAGCAACGACGATGCCAAACCTACACGAGAAAATTAACATGGATGACATTTTTGAGTTCAATATTTCAAAACGTCATCTAAAAATGTTTGAAAGAAAAGGTCGAGATTAATGTAAAATGTGTCTTACCCTGTTTTTGCACAACATTTGTTCAGCAGCAAAAACAGCAAATCCACATCGAGGACATCCTTCACCTTCTGGTGCCTTCACACCACCGGTAGGGACTTGATCAGGGCTAGAAAATTTAAAATATCGTTAAGAACGAGAACTGCAGAGCAATTCATCCAACGAAGTGCTAAATTTTTTAAAAGTCGACTTACATTGGGGCACTGGTTGGCTCACCAACTGAAACAAGTGTGGGCGAATAACCGTATCCGTAACCTAAGATGGAATAATTAGATGATAATCTACCCGTCTTCGCTGAATAATGTAAAGTCAGTGGCCTAAACTGCTACCTTTTGGTCCAAACTTCCGTCCATAGCATCCTCGGCAGTAAATGTCTTTGTCTGGACCATCGCACGCCAAAACAGAGTCCAATGGTCTTCTGCAGTCCGCACAAGAGAAGCATTTCTTGTGCCACGTCTACAGGAAAGTAACACTTGTCATGAACCTATCTGTTGTATTTAGTACATGAACGGAATTTGATCTGTAAAGAACACGAGCCACTTACAGTTCCACGTGCAAGCATTTGTTCAGCTGCAAAAACTGCACCTCCACATCGGGGGCATCCTTCCCCAGGCGGTGCTTTGATACATGATGTATCAGTGGTGTAGTTCGGACGCTGAGTGTCGTTATCTTCGTTCCTGGAAAAGATGCACATGAGAGGATCAGATATCACCACCTTTCATGATGATAGCAAAGAAAAGACAATGACTTCACTTACGGTAAAATATCGGTTAGTAGGAAACCACTTCCACAGGCAAATCCATAACCTATAATTATTAAAGTAAAATAATAATCTCCTGCATGACACTACCTGAAATATTCAAATATTTAAATAATTCAACCTTTAGGTCCGTATTTCTTGGCATAGCAGGTCTTGCAATAGATATCATTATCAGGTGCATCGCAGGCATTGATAGAGTCTAGAGTCTTGTGGCACTCGCGACAGTTGAAGCATTTTCTGTGCCATGACTGCAAAAACAATAGCAACGGTAAAAATATTCAGACATTTCAATATTTATCAATATTCAGTTAAAGGTGGCCTTCACTTACACGTGCTCTGGCCAGAACCTCCTCAGCAGCGTATACTCGACCACCGCACCGCGGGCACCCTTCCCCCTCATTAGCCATGATTGCCGTGGTATCAGTGATGAGGTGTGGCTTGTTCGCTAAGTATTGCTCTCTAAAACATAATACGCATAATATTTTACTTCCTTCTGGCTCATTTAATTATGCAATTTAATTACATGCAAAAAAATATAAACGACAATGAAATAAAAGCATGCAAGCAATCAAAATAAAACCCAGAACCCAGAATAATTGAAATGTACCAGGAAATACAAAGGTGACGGTTTGTGGCTCATCCCGTGAAATATAAATATGTAGTAAATCGGAAAAAATACACGACATGTCTTAATCTGTCTACTAGAAAACTAATAAAAATTGATATTTGAATATTGTAATTGTAATGTTGTGTAAAATGTATTATGTGCATATGTGTCCGTTTTATGTATCTGTCTACTTGAGTAAAAGGTTAGCATATATATCAACTGCAATCTGAAATCTGAATAACTTGTCTAAATAAAATATAATATGTAAGGTGGGGTCTAACAGGAAGGAATTATGTATGTAAATAGATCAAAAAAATTCTTGTCTCTCGATCGACATGAAGAAACAAAGGGACACCACAAATACTTTTTAACCAGAAGAAGACAGTAGTAGTCTTACGGGATTTCTATATCGTCATCGGAAGTCAATGTCGCACCAACTGAGCCAAATCCGTAACCCTTTGGACCAAATTTTTTCCCATAGCAAACTAAAAAAGCGAGAAAAGCAGAATAGAAATTAGCTGAGAAGTGCGGGGAAATTCTTGTTGGCATACCCGTTCAAAATTGATTCATCGCTTTGTAAGATTCCAGCTCCAACACCGAAACCATACCCTTTGGGTCCGAATAGCCTTGCATAATCAGCTTAAGATAGCAAAAAATATATAGTGTCATATTTTGCAATAAAAATTACAGGCACACAACTGGTTTTTTTTGACATGGTCATGAAATTTCCAATAGGCTTTCTTTGCTTGATGAATGAGACTTGTTGGGATGCAAGAAATTTTCCCAATAAAAAGGACACATAAGTATTTAGTATGGTTAAGAAAAAACATAAAAACGCAGGTAGGTACATACCCTCATTTTTTCTATTGCCTATTTTATTGCATGTACCGCAATTTTCAAATATTTGTCAACGAAAAGTTAGTGATGCATTTTCTTCCGAGTGCATAAATATTACTTGGAACATTTACGTAATCTTTTCTTTAAAAAAGTCATACAGCTATGAACTGAACTACATAAAAAGTTGCAACCGCATTTTTTCCATAGAGAAAGCTAGACATGTATTAAGCAGGAGAAATAGAGCTATGACCCCAAAAACTGCATGCTGTGTTGCCATGCGAGAAAGTGAAGAAAAATTGTTTCAACGGCCGCCCCCATACATAAGTCAGAAGGATGCATAGGTAATATGAATTACTACTGTTGATAATGTTCCAAAGACTATAATCCTAAAAGAAACATTCGGAACGTTTCTGCTGATAGATTCATATTCATAACGTTCCAACAACTTTTAGTAAAGAGAATTGAAACATCCTAGAGATTTACTTGAATCTAAGCAATCGAAATCCAAACTTGTCGCTCGATCATCATCTTTTTACATGAACCGCACATTTTGATTTGAATTTGATGAAAATGGATACCATTTGCAATAATTGTTGTTGACGATGATGTTGGTATTCAACATAAAAGTTTTAAATGAATATCATGTAATATTGTAGATAGCATAAAAAATTTTTGCAAATAAATACCTTTGCAGTAAATATCCCTATCGGGACCGTCACAATGCGACGTCGAGTCCAAACTCTTGTTACAAGTCTTACACTTGAAACAAGCTTTGTGCCAACTCCGTCCCTTTGCCAACATCAACTCAGCAGCAAACACAGCGCCTCCGCAGCGAGGACATCCTTCACCATCTTTGGCTGGAATTACGGTAGTATTGGGTGTGATGTGAGCCTGAGTATGGCCGGATGGCAGGCTGAAATATTTTGAATAATTCAGTGAAAGCATAGTTTTACACTTGTCCACAAATACACGTCTTATTTCGAATACTTAATTCGAAAGCAAAGAAAAGATACTACTACGAACAAGATAATATTGGAACTCTATATAAGCCAAAATAAAAATTTGTTTTGTAGATTTGATTTGAAACGATTTCAGAAAGAATAAATGAAATGGAAGTTCATGACATGACTTAACAGTACGAGGACCCTCCTTAAAATAATAATATATTTCATGCCTTAGTATTTAGGTAGTAAGACCAATTCGTATTAAAAAAAATGTTTTTTATTTCCTTTTGGTTTACTCGAGTCATTGCCTCTTTATCTGTATCATGCATTGCAGCTTTTACCCTAAAATAAATATAATTGCGTTGGAATAAATGTTTAAACGCTGTTCAATGCCTAGAATGGTTATAAGCAGCAACGTCAAGTTAGTTTACAAAATTATGTGCTGATTTTAGAAGTGTTACTGTGGCCTTCAAGGAAAGCGAAGTTGTTTTCTTTGCAAGTACAAATACATTACTAATAATATTTTCTCCTTTCTCTAATTAGCAAAAAAATACTAATATGGATGCATTGGTAGTAGGCACAATAGTTTTCAACGAAGCTTCGCTCTACGAATTACGAAACATGAGAGATGGGTAATAATAAATGATAAATTAAGATTAAACATTTATTGCTTCATTGAATTTTATCTACTGTCTACAATCTACGGTGCGTTGAGTTCTACAACAAAAAAAGCATTTTTTACGTAAATAAATAAATAAATAATAATAATGATGTGTGTGAATATTCATTTGTCAAAAAAAATAATGGTTGAAAATTACGAATTAATGGGTCAACCCAAAATGCTGAGCTTTTGTATCATTAGGATATAGACACAATATTTTTTACATAATAAATTCTTGTGATATTCGTAATCTTGTTCTTTTGATTTAATAAATCTTTACGAGTTACAAAAAAAATACAATTAGATGAGAATTACAGAGTGATGCGGAGAAAGTGCGTTCTACACTTTGTTTTTCCTCTCTAGTCAGATATAAATAAATAGTATGGATGCAATAAATAGTGTGAGCCTATACGTTAAAATTATTATCAAGTTAATGATAAAAAAATAGATCATAAATTGTATGACATACTTTGTATGGCATACTCAACTCAATCCAATCTCTAGTCAGAGTCACACTCAAACTACTCAATTAGAATTTAAAGGGATGAGAATGAGAAGAGTTTGTGTGAGTGTAAGGAAAACCTTCTTTAGGAAAGCTAAAAAATTTTATTTGGGGAAAGCACTTGGAAAATATTTTACGATTGCCATGAAAATGCTATTAGAAATTTTCATGTGTTGGTATATAATTTGCTTTTATTTCCAGTCTGAGCCAAGAGAAATAGATAATATGTACAAGGGTACGTGATCATAACATGAGGATCGTAAATATTCATGTTATTCAACGTTCCCTGTACTTTTATCAGTGATTGCAACCTTTTTATTATTCTCGTACAAAATCCATTCATTCATATCCAGCGTCCTAAATTGCATTTCGAGAGATTAATTTTAAGTCATGCGACAGGTCTAAAATAAACATGATTCGTACAATAAGCTGCGCTTTTCTTTTCCATGCATTGATAAATTATTTGATTCCTAATTGCCTCCTAGCATTACAGGTGGAAAATCGTGGACTAGGGGAATCTAACATTGAAATATACGAACACAAATACCTACGTTTACTACGTACCTACATTTATGCTACTTTTCTTCATTCTTTGGTTGAGCTCAGCGTTTTTGGGTGGGTGGTAGTTTAAAGGTAACATATAAACATGAAATATACTTAGATGCGCGAATTTTATTATTGAGAGTAATTTTTTTTGTGAGAGATGATGTTCATGCATTTCTCTACTTTATCTTCTCACGTCCTAAAAACAATTACGATTTTGACCAAAGACTAAAAAAATACTGGAAGACGTTTAAAGTTTATTGCAGTAAATAAATAAATAATGAGATCATTACAGAAAAAGTTCACACCGACAAAAAGATTTTTTTTATGAATAGTGCTCAACCATTTTTAAGGAGATAAATTTGGTTATTCAAAGAAATCAAATAGGTAGTTTGATGACAAATTGTTAATTTTCAATGGCACATATTATTACTAGTGTTAAGATAAAAAAAGTAATTCAGATATTAAAATGTAAGGTCCTCGAACCATTAGCATTTCAACTGAAATGCAGTGTACGGAGCCAATATAGTAGGTAATTTACCTTAAAAAACACTTTTTTTCTCTACTCAAATTCTCAGAAGCGTACTTATATAGAGGTAAAAGTCAAAGTAGGATGACGGATTTTTTATAAGAAAAATATAGTTTGGTTCAACTTTTTAGTTTATATGTTTTAAATTTAATTATGGCTCACCCTGAACTATGTATGTTCTTCCGTCTCAGGAGTGGAATCTCATCAAAATCGTTTGAGACGCTAATGCTGCCGTACAGTAAGCTCTCATTCACGCTCTTCCTTTCTCACCCACGCAAAACTTAGTGTCGTTGCAACCACTTAATTTATAAAGCTATGTAAACAATGCTCTTGCCAATATAGTCTCTTTAATTAAATGTGAAATTAAAAAAAAATATGCCCTGTTTATGAATGACTTCATATATGATGTATCATAGCTAGAAAATATTGCGTACGAAGCAATAGCACTTCAAAAGCTTCAATTTTTTTCTTTCCGTGTTCCTCAGATTTTTTATTCATTTTTATTTCTTCCCAAGAGTGATTTTGCACACATTAGCTTATACATCATCATCATTATCATGAAAATGCATATTTTACAAACAACTCCATCACTAATTATTTTCAAATTACCAAAAAAAGAAGTTCGATAAAGATTTTTTGCAATGAAGCTTTAACTAAATCATGGGTTTTTGACACTTTCAGCCATAAAAATGGATTTATCTAGATTATTAATTAACTATTAGATAATCAATCTGCCTGCATTACAAGAACACACATAGAGACTCTAGTAAAAAGACAAAACTATTTTTTTATCCTGATTTCATTTGATTGATTGATGTGTCCCTAATTTTCGCACCTAGATAATAATATATACATAGCTGCATGAGGATAAAAATTTTGTTCATGATTATTTCTTTGTTATTTTGCTTTGCCAGAAGCAGAAAAAATTCTTTTTCAATTTAAGTAGACATAATGTAGTGAATTAATAAATTCTGGTTAATCGAACAGCATTAAAGTATTTATACTTACTTGAAAAAAGTTAATGGCCAGCATGATTTAATTTAGCATCATCGTAAGAAAAAAAATGTTTCTGACTAATATCATTCCACCACATGACCCATTCCACATCAATCATTATAATACCTCTCTACTCTCTACCGCTTAATTCCCTACTTTACTTACGAACATGCACCCAGACATAAAGTGAAGGTTTGAAAGGCTGCTACATTTAATATAAGCGTTACAAGTTTGCAGTTTTTAATGAGATGAGATTAATGGAAACCAGCTATTTTTTATGATTGTACTATCCCTTTATCATTTTCATAAGCGTAAAGTGTTAGGTGATTTAAAATACTTTGTTTATAAGCGTAATTGATAAATAAGCGGTTTTAAAGATTTAAGCAATGTCAGCATATTTAGTTAGTTATGTTTAGTTTGCACTTAGAAGAAGAAACCACTAATTAATCAGCCTACCACCTACATACAAACAACATACTCCTTTGGTCACAGTTTTACATGCACAAATTAAACAGAAAAAAATTCTAAATTTTTGTAGCTTCATTTGTTTTTGGAGGTGTTTTTGAAACTACAAAACAAAAACCGGTGACATCCAACGAATTTATTTATAGTGCAGGTTTCACTCCTCATGTGAACTTTTTTTTCCGCGTTTATTTCCTGTAAAACATTCAAGTTTGTTAGCTAGAAGATTTTTCTACCAAAAAGGTTTTGAGAGAAAAAGTTGTTATTTTTTTGGTTGCAGTAGCTTGATGTGACCTACAGTTTAGTAGTAAAATTTCTAACAAAATAATTAGCATTAGAATAGTATTTAGCGTGATAGAATTATATAATTTTTTTGAAGACTGAACTGAGATGGTTCGAGAGTCTCCATCAAATGAGAAGAGTCCCCTTACCAAATTTTTTAGTCTCCAAATTTGCGTAAGCGTATTATAGCTTTAAGCATAGAAGTGAATCATTGCAAATTGCAATCCGTTTGCAAAGTATCTCTCCGAAATACAAATGTGCCCAAACTTTCCTTGCCTAAATTTCACTTGCTCTTAACTATGTAAAAATTATTCACTTATCCTACAAGTTCTCTCTTATACTTCCAAGACAAGATGTTAGTTCCTATCAAACCCGAATTAATATGTTGTGTGATGGTGGTGGGGTGGGTGAGTTGAAAACTGAGATGACATGACATGACATGACATGACAGAGTGACAGCAAAAGGGTCCAGAACTACATAATATATTTATCCAGTGTGCGTGGTAGCAAGTGGGATCAATTAAGCTACGTCCATAATAATGATAACCATCATCATCTCCTACTGCTCTGCTCTTGTAAAAAGGAGCATTTCATTTGAATATTCATCATCATCATTCATCACCATCAATTTCATTTTTTATTAATCACTAAGTAATCATGGATCATGTAGACCATGTCGTAGTAACTCATGTGGTCCTTCTTAATTGACCCCACTTATTACACTCTGTACAAGAAACTGAGGGACAATGACAAAACTACCTACAAGATCAAATCTAGAACTTCTACTCTATTCAAATTCAAAGACATTCATTTTTTACATGGCCAGAAGTCCCTATGCAATTTTTTCACCCGGAAGTAGTAATCCTTAGTTTAAGGCGCTAGGTAAATTGTTTTATTTGTGTCGGGAAAAAAATTCTCTAGATATTTTTTTCTTGCCCATCAGTAAATTGTGATTTCTAAGAGAACAAATACACTCAGCATTTTAGGTTTATCAAATCAGTTTGAAGAAATTTTGTAAGATAGGTACTAAATATGTAGTACAGCAGCAGTAGCATATGTAACTACAACAAAAATAGATAGAGAGGGAGTTCAGTTTAAAGTGTAAAGAGGTTTTTCTTGTCACAAACATCATTTTCTCTCGATAAAAATTTTTTTAGCGAAGGAACACACGAAAAAAATTTTTTGACACATATTTTTTTAAAATGAGAACTATAATTATAAGACCTTAAAGAATATTATATAGTAAAAACCGATTGAGGTTTTAAGCGATGAAATATTACGCTGCGTTATTTATTTAGCGATACATACCTTCTTCTCTCCTGAACTGATTTCTCTTTTCTTTCCAAATTATTATTATTTCTTTTTTTCCATTGATGCATAAATATTTTTTAAGTGTTGATGTCTACTTGCTTGCTAAAGTAGCCAATAATTTATTATTAATTGTGATAACTTTTTTTTCTGGTATGAATGCGACTATGTAAATTATTGTAATAATAATTGTGTAAATTGTGTGTATGTGTGTGTAATGTAATGTAATATTGTAAATTTGTGTTCCAGCAGAAGTAGCGGTAGTTGCAGATTTGCAGAAGGTAGAGAGAGAGTGCAGTTGTAGTAATCATGTTTTCTACGTAGCTATAGAGTTATCAGACTGGTCAAGTGTACTAGCAAGGGAGCTAGTTTGCGCTATAAATACAAACAACATCAAAAACCAAACAATGATAAAAAATTTTTGTCAAAAAAGGATAAGTTAATTTATGATGATTTATGAAGGAAATTTTGCATCCGAAGTAAATTTAACATTTTTCATTTTCAATGTGTTTTATGGCTTTGATAATATCCTCAATTTGATTTTCAAAAAATGGAAAATTAAAATCCTAAAAGTTTAAATTTGAGAAAAACTCTTACTGTTTAAAATGTAGACAGATATGCGGGAAAAAATTCTTGACTGATGGAAATGGAATAACTTTTCAGGCCTTATCGTAACTTGACCATCTTTCAAAAGCAGCATTAATTCGCTTCGGAAATTATTCTTTCGTTATTGTTTGATTCTTTGTTTAAAATATTGATTTTGTTTTACTCAGCGTTTTTTATTTAAATTAAACTTGATGATATAGCGTAGCAAAAGCCTTGTTATTATGGAATGTCGAATTAATGATGGAGAAAGCTAAATCTAATAGAAATTGTGAGGACACGTTACCTGTCTCCTCCCTCTGGGTTTTGAAATTGGGCTCCAGTGTCCATGGAAAGACATCCGGCTCCAGCTCCAAAACCGTAACCTACAATCATGAAGTGATTAATGATTGATTCAAATTGATTTATCACATATAAATTCAATCGATTACAGCAGGAATATTTTAAGATGAAGTTTTTTAAATTGATTATACCTTTTGGTCCGAACTTGCGAGCATGGCAAACCTAAATGGCATAATGAAAAAAATATTGCCAGAATCAAACATGGATAAAGTGAATCGTCTACACTTTCACCAAATTCCCATTGTTTTTACCTTGCAGAAGAGCTCTCCCTCATGCTCGGAGCAATTTGTTGAGTCCAGCATCTTGTTGCACATACCTAAATTGTATTTTTAAAATTTCTATTAAATTGCCAATTTGAATTATCTCTATTAATTTTCCGTAATATATTTAGAGATGACATACCGCATTTGAAACAAGTTTTGTGCCATTTCTGGCCTCCAGCAAGTCGCTCCTCTGCAGCGTACACTGATTTCCCGCACTTGGGGCACTTTGGATTGTCTGGGGGCTTGAAAGGCATTTTAGCTTAGGATTCTGTTAAAAAACAAATGGTGACATTTTACGATTTATTAAATATAAAAATTTATATCGCAATATCCCTATCCATTTATACAACACCTTTGCATATGTATATTTAAGTTCATGTCAAAATATATTTAACGACTGGTTTGACTAATGTGACTTCCCATCCGGTCCTCTTTTTTTACAACGCCGTATTTAAATAAGTCAAGTCACGAAGGTAAATGTATGTATACAGTTTATCGGTAATCATTAATAATCTGCGTTGAAATGATTGAAGAAGCCACTCTTCTTGTTTAATACATCATAAATCAGTGTAGGAAGTAGGAATAGATTAGTCTCCGTCCCATCATTCGGATTCGGAAGCGTACGTACACCAGCACAACTTCACATGAAAAAAAAACCGGAGCTATGCATACATTTCCCCGTCTAGACCAGAGTTCGGATACAGCGACAGCAGCAGCAACAAATATTCATAATATTATATGCTTTTTGGGGTTTCGAAAACAAGTTTAATACAAAGGCCCAAAAATGGAAAAGCAGGAATGAGTGCCAAAAAGTTGAGTCTAAATTTAACGTCCATGAATCATGCAGGTGCAGGAGAAGAAGAAGAAGAAGGGAAGTAAGTATGTAGTTCGAAAGGAAACGAGGAAGTGAACTCAGCTCTCGGGACACACAAAAAGAGGAAGAGAAAAACGAGCGGCGCGCCTACAACTTCAACTGCCGCACCAAAACCAAGCCAAGCCATAGTCATGGTTTTTTTGTCTGCCTTCAGAAGAGATCCTCCTCACAAAATACTTTCAATCTCCTTTCACACCCCCTATTGATAATGGCTTAAACCATAATGATAAATGCTATCCGAGAAGCCATCAGCATTCCGCAAAAATATTTAATAGAAAATCGTATTTCATGAAAAAGCGATTAAAAAAGTTTAGAAAAATGACAAACCTCAAAATTGGAAGGGATCCAGCTTTTCATTAATCCCTACACTTAAAAAAATGAGCGTTTGCATGGAACATGGAAGAAGAAGCCACGAGCGTGGAGTGGAGTGGACTTTTCAGCTTTTAAGCACAGAGTTTCATTTTAAATGAAAAATTTGAAGGACAGTTTATGATACAATTAAGAAACTTTAAAATATAGACAGGCCCACGCAAAAATGTTTGACCTCATAGATTCCTTCTACACTGCATTGTGCATCCTATTTTTTTCTGAATTTGGAAAGTGAAAAAAAGAAATATAGTCATAAAGTGTTTGCCATTCAATTATGCAACGATGACAGGGCAGGCTGCGCCGATTACGTGATCGATCTTGTGATTGAATTGAACTCATTGTTCAAGCAGTTAGTATGTGTGCCAATGAGAGAGTGCCGAAAAGATTTTCTTCCAAAATCAATCAATTACATGATAACGTGTTGAATATGTTTGGATGCCAATTCGTTCAAATTGTTTACGTTGCTCTCCCACTCTTAAACATGTCTTCTTCTTTAAATGTTGGCCTTTTCTCAAAGTGTCTTTAAATGAATAATAATAACAATCCTGGTATTTTTAACTATTTTACGCACTGCCTACATTACATGATGATGCCACTTTTTTTTGCAAATCCGCCAATGACATTATACATACTTACACGTTTTTGTTTTCTTCATTTTTTTCTGACTTGTCTTCCTTCCAAAATCTGAAACTTGAAAGCGTGTCACTTGTGTGAGCTTAACGGAAAATACTATTTGAGTGACTGCACCATCTAGATATTTCCTCGCATTGCCTTGGGAAAGTGACATGCATTCACTTATTATTGTGGAAACAAATTTTGAACTGTGACATCATCACAATTTGATGAGTGTATGTTCTTCATTCTTCCTTTGCAACAGCCGGAAAGGCACACCAGCCACCACCATTGAATTCACAATGTAATTTCATTTTTAAAAAAGATTTTCCCTCAATGATGTAATATTATTAATGATTGACCGGGAAGTGACCTTAATGGCTCGTGTGCCTCAACTTATGTACGTAGTTAACCGCTTATTAAAGTTGTACTCATTGCTTCTCCAAATATATTTTTCTTCCAATTTTTATTTAAAAAAAAGAAACATGATTTTGGGTAGTAAATATTTTACAAACTATAAATGCCTTTCAGAAATTAAGATTCCGAACTTAAATTCCATAATGTGTGTCGGTCTATTGAGCCGTCAAGTATTTCTTGAGTGGAGACTGGTAATAAAATGCTATTTAAAAAAGTACTTTATTCCCTGTTTTCCGCTAATCGAATGATGCCATTATCACATGAATTGATTGCTGAAAAAAGTCCTTCATAAAAATCATGTTCCTACAGGAAATAACTCTGTTCCTGCCTCGAGCAGAAGAAATCGATACTTAAAAATATTTTGAAACAAAAATTGATATTGATGGAAAGAAGAGGAACAAGATATATGCCTATCCGATAAGAGTATCTGTTTGTATGAATGTAGATAAAATGACATTTTCAAAAGAAACGAAATTAGGTTCAGCTATTCTCTGATGCTTAGCCAAATTTTAAAAATAAAATTTTCTTCTGTAAAACTCCTCTGTAAAAAAATTGTCGAGATAGTCTCAGAGGAGAAAGAACTTGCATGAACATGAAGATGCATAAAGTAGTTTATAACGCTTCCAAAGTTTAGTGCGAGACGACATCAAAAAAAAGTCTACGTATTGCATGGCGTGGCGTGGCGTGGCGTAACAACCGCAGCAGCAGTGAACGTACTATAAACGAACAATAACAGCCCCCGCATTTCATTTTTTACGTAAGTAGCTACGTGCATATGCATATATGTGCCAGTTAAAAATTATGGAATTGAGTATGACAACATTTTTCGGTTCGGGGTTTCTCCTCATACGCTCCTGTCATTTGCCTTGCTCTGAGGAAGAATCTTCAGGGATTCCCGATTTCCCGGATTTTAAGCCAGCGTTAGTATCATTATACCCTCTTTGAAAAAATGCAGAAATGATACGCATAGCGATAGCAGTTCGTTGCGGTTCTCAATCTCAAAGAATATTCCGGAAAGGCGATATTATGAAAATAAGAATCTATGCTTCCATCAAAGAATCTTTCACGCTACGGCTATGGAACAGAGTGCATAATATTATAGTTGCATTGACTTAAGACTTGGCCCATCATTTGATTTAATGTGAGGTCGTAAATATAACTACAGCATAATTGATTTCCATGCTTCCTCCCTAGCTAGCTGCTCTAATATTATTCCATTTTTTCCCGAGACATTCTTTCGAAAGCGATAATTCTCACTTGCGAGTTAATGCATCCGCACAATGCACATGTGCAGGAACTTGAGTGAGGGACAGAGAGAGAGAGAAAAAAGAAGTGTTCTCAGGTGTCAGTAAAAATAGATCTCCTTTGATCACACCCTTTCACATTAAAAATTCCAAAGTTTTTTTCAAAATTTTCCCTAAATAAATGCTTTCTCTGGACAAAAATTAAAAACCTCAGTTCAATCAACTTTCAGATTCAGATTGAGGAATAGTATTTAGTTTAGTAGGATTCGTCAACCTCTGTCGCTTTTTATTCTACTTTTTCTATTAAATTGCGGGGGAGGAAGCCATGTAGTTCAGTGCAATGCAGTGCAGGATGAAAAAAATGCCTCCGAAAAAACCACGCTTTTATTTTTTTATGCCCTGATGTATGCTCGTATTTAATATTTACATAATTTTTTTTAGAAATACTTTCCCCTAATTTTTGGTAGGCAGTATGCAGACGGGCGAATTAAAAATGGCGGTGAGGCACTGTGACTATGACTACTCCCAGGATTAATGTGCTTAAAACTAAAACTCGTATGAATATGCACTGCATAGGTATTTCCAAATTCCAAACCTGAAGATGTGTCATTTATCTAGATGCTTTCTTTTCACGGGAAATGGAAGTGAAAAAAATGTGCAGAGAGGCAGGCAAGCCGGCATAACATAACTTACTTCTTTTACTTCTATCTTCTACATAATTTTTCAACACTTACTTAGGTACACGTCGTTGGCAATTTAGCACGAGAAAAAAGTGTATTCACTCTTGGTGGCGTGGCGTGGTGTGGCGTTACCATTTTCCTCCCACACACTCCACTCGGAAAACTTTCAAGCGGACTACTCTCGAACACTGAGACAATCTATCTGAATCTTATTTTTAAAAATTAAGTTAAAGGTCTTTAAGTCGCTGTAGAGCAGTGCCATGTTTATGTAATTAAAAATGCCAACACGTGAAAAATTCTAAAAGAATTACATACATTGTGACTCATACATACTTGATCGAGGTTTAGAATGCTGAAAACAAAAACCGGAACTTTAATTCAAATGGCCTTCAAGAACTATTTGTTTTCTGAGTAGACTATGCAGTAATTAAGCTAACTACTTTGACAAACAAATTAATTCGAATTACATGTGCATGTTTAGAAAAAATAGTCTGAGATTTGAAATGGTATCTACGTATCTAGTATCTTTAGCTGACGCCTAGAAACTATAGGAATGTTTAAAATAGTGGTGGTTTGGCCTTTCTTCCACTTCCTACTAGATTTTTTATTGTAATTGATATGATCGTGATCATGATCAGACTAATTTCAGGAGGTTGTGCTGGGCAATTACAAAAATTTCTTAGAGATTACATCATTTTGTACAATTTGAGAATTGAGGCGTTAATTTTTGAGTTCGTGAGTCTGAGTCATTCATTCTTTCCCCTCATCATAGTAATATTATCAATCTATATGATCAAATCAGATCAGCATTGGTTTTCTCTGTAAATTTTCTAGGGAATAAGAAATACGTGACACCGTCTGTACGTATACTACCACTACCGCCGTAAAATGCCGTAGTTTTCGTGGTAATGTCTCTTCAACACTATTTTTAGAACAGAAAGAGTAAACATCGTCTTCTCATAAATTTTTTTTCTTCCCGAATCGCATATACTAAATAGTGAACAGTGTCGGATTCTCGGATCACAGCTCTGTAATATATTCATGAACCGATTTTTAAAGCTCTTCCTGCAAAAGTTTTCCTGCTTTTCTCAACTTCTTCATATTATGTATCAGTCTGATTTTTTCTAAACATGAAAGTCGGAAAAGTCGTTTCAAAAGCTGGAGTTCGTTTGCGATTGCGATGAAAAATTTATCTTGTTCTCTAGAACTCCATTGAATTAAGTACTGACTGAGGGAACTGTTCTAATGATTCAGAGATTTGTTTAATTTATATGAATGTGCTTAATTTAATTCATGAAAAATCACGCTGTCAGTAATCTTGAGATGATAACCGATTGAAGCCACTTTAGTAATTTAACCGGATATTTCCTAATATATTTTGGCATAACTAATAACTTAATTCTAATAATTTTTCAGTCTGTATGATTTTTTTTCTTATTGATTTATTAAGCAATAATATGAAAAGCTTACTTACCTTTAAAAAAGGGAATTCCAAAAAAATTAATACAAAATATTTGTTAAAAAATAATTTTTCCTCTGTTTCCTTCCCTAAATCACTCAACAAGTTACTGAACTGGTTTTTATCTTCCGGAAAAAAGTGGCAAAAAAACCAAGAAAAAGAGGAGTGAAAATTTGCTCGCTTTCTCTCTTCTGCTCACTCCTGTCCTGATCCTTCCTCAGCAAACTCGAGACTGACACAAAGAGAAGCCACGAGACAGACAGTAAGATAAACTAACAAACACTTCCGAACAACCGTTTCGAACTGTACTGGATGTGCAAAGAGGCGTAGAGTATATATAATTTACATGGATGCTCTCAGTCATACACAAATACATACCAGCAGTGTCGAATTAGAATATTATTATGTAGAACCTGCTATATATATTTTTTTGATGTCCCGTCGTCGTCTTTAAAAAAAATGCAGAGAAAAATTTGCACACGGCACGCTCACAACTCATCCATGAATAGTACAGGTTCTTTTTTACTGAAAGCATCATCATCATCCCACGTAACGATGAAGTCATTTTCTAAATATCCATCCGTCTAGATAAAAATATATATCTCTTCTTTGGAGCACACACATCAGCAGTAGGGATATCTTACGTAAGATATTTTGTCGTAATTAGTTCAGAAGATTGGATGAACTAGGGTGGCGTTCAATCCGAAAAAACCGATAGCTTCCCGAGCACGTACATGTACTACTTATATTCAATTGGGTTATTACACTTATACACCCGCTCCTCCACCTACCTCTTTTTTCCTCGAGGAAATAATATTATTATGAGCATAAGTACTTCGACATTCTATGTGAATAAACTAATAATCTATAATAATCATCATGGTGCATTTTCCAAAACCAATGAGCTCAGCTCGCAGAATGCCACTATTTTTCCCTTCTTGTAAGATAAGCAGAGATAGAAAGAAATTCTATTTTTTTCCTTGTGAAGAGCTTCAAGAATCTTATGAATAAGGACAACCAAAATTGCTCGACAATTTTCAATTTTATTGCTCGGATGTGAACAAAAAATTGCTTCTATT
Source organism: Seira ritae (assembly GCA_027744415.1). Taxonomy (NCBI): domain Eukaryota; kingdom Metazoa; phylum Arthropoda; class Collembola; order Entomobryomorpha; family Entomobryidae; genus Seira; species Seira ritae. Next base: position 17,418 of record JAHZNI010002782.1, read on the forward strand.
GCTCCTCAATTTTTAAGTTGAATTTTTAAGCAGAAAACATGAAAATCTTTATTGGATTTTATGTGAAGAGACTCATTTCTCTACTGAAATCTGAATAAAAAAAGTATAACACTGACTTGCTGATTTCCACTTTAGATTTCTTCTCCACCTTTCAGCTGTGGAATGCAACCAAACATATGAAAGTTAAATGTGATTCGATTAGAGTTTCTAAGTTATTCAAATAAATCGATGGTTTTGTTGTTATGTCTGTTAATTTTAAGTTCTGATTTAAAGATTAAATGCCGATTTGTTGCTTAATTTTTGACAAAAACAGCTAAATTCCTAGATATAGCAAAAAATTGCTTAAATTGCTCCAGTCCAATAAATATTGCTTTTATTGCTTCATTGCTCCAGAAACTTTTGCAGAAACAACTTTAAAAATATTGTTATGTCTGTTAATTTTAAGTTCTGATTTAAAGATTAAATGCCGATTTGTTGCTTAATTTTTGATGAAAACAGCAAAATTCCTAGATATAGCAAAAAATTGCTTAAATTGCTCCAGTCCAATAAATATTGCTTTTATTGCTTCATTGCTCCAAAAACTTTTGCAGAAACAACTTTAAAATGAAAAAACGCAAGAATATATGAGTTCTGGTTAGACAAACGGGGTGAAAAATCCCGATTGCTTTTATTGCTCGGATTGCTTTTTGGTTGTCCTTAACAATAACCAAATAACATCGAGGATTTCTTATGCCTGCATTGCATGGAAGGATTACTTAAACGCATATATTATTTATGAAGATAATATTGCGATTTAACACGACATGGACATGGTGACTGGTGACATGAAAAGTAGAATCCAATGAATTGGCGACTTTTCATCAAGTTTACGGATTTTATTTTTACCTGAATAGTTTACCCAGTATTTTTCTACAATTACGGATGCCTTTCATCAATACATCATTATCTTGATATATATACACCAGACTAGACAATGTAATCTCGTTTGGAATAGGTACAATAACAAAAAAAAATCTTCAGGTTGCGGCTTCCCCTTTTCTAAATTTAAACCAAGAAGAGTGTTTTTACTACGCATCCCGCCTCACTCCCGTTGTAATTCTCGAGATGCCGAACCATAATCAGTAAATAATCACGATGATATAAAAATAATGACTTGAAAATCTGTGCATCTTGTAAACTTGTAAATAAATAATAAAGGAAAAATATGAAATTCTCCAAAAATACAACCTACCTACCCACCTAATTCCGATTTCCCTTGTGGGCTCACTGATTTTCTTAAAGCATTTTTTCTCGTAAAAAAACTTTCTTTAAAACTATTTTTCAACCCTTCAAAAAAATAAATTCTTTGAGCTCATAAAATTTGCAAAATGTATTCTAATTTCAATTGCGAAACTCAAGAAAGTTGAGAAGATCCTATTTTTTGCAACATGGAGGAATGTTTGGTATGCATGATACGATGATGACAACGGTGAAAACCATACGAACCATTTCATGAGGAACTAAATACCAACTGCATAAAATAGTGGAGCACGATCACCATCACATCATCTACCAATCTAAAGTGGCGTGGCTTCTAGATTTGAATTATCTTTGTACATAATAAGTTGCACTTGTTTTTTTAGATACATATCTACTCAAAGCAGCAACAGAATTGTTGACGATGAATGTGAATGGTGATGGTGGTTAATGCATCACATTTTTCATATTACGGTATAATCACGTTAAGTGCTTTTTTAGAGAGCCGAGGAGTCCTTTCCGTACTTACTCACATCATATTTTTTAAAAGTAAGTAGCTCAAATGCTTAAGCATAGATCTAGCTTATTTAATAGTTTTTTTATTCTCTGTTCGGCTCGGCAAAAAAAAGCGAAGTGGAATTAGTTTAGTTCTACGGAATGGCAGTATAATAGCAACAATGAAGCCGAAGAGATGAGATGATGATGATGATGAGAATAGGAGAGTGATGTGATGTTGTTAACAATGCACCAGCCAATATATCCTCATTTAATTCACCAGCTTTTCGACACATTCTACCGAGGCATTCATTCTTCAACCTCGTAAAAAGATATGAAGTCGAGAAGAAATTGTTGTATGATGTACTGATGTACAATACCCTTTTTTCTACCAGATTCTTATCTTCCCTCATTTTTGGAGCAATACAGTACACCCCGAAAAAAAAGAATGAGAATGATTATGATTATGAGGAATGTCGGCTGACTTGACTTTGAGATGAACGAGCATGAGCATAATATAAGATAATGTAATAGTAATACGCACATTAATGATGATGTAACGTTATTCCGTAAGAAAAAGGGGTAAATGAGGAACCAGCTATTTTACAAAATAAAAATATTTTCAGCTCTTTGGTTTTTTTGGTTTTACTCTTGGAATTGGAATGCAATACAAGATAATATTACAGTAAGGTTCACTTCAACTTTGGAGACCAACAAACCAAACCAGGTAGGATGGAGTATGAAGACCTGAAGACCATCATCATCATCCTGTAAATTACATTATCATCATTGAGGTAGCACCATACTCCATAATCATTAAAAACCTTAAAATTCCTGGGTAAAATGAATGACTTGGAGCTTGTTGAGAGGGAACCTCGTAAATTCTACGAAATAATTCTTCCACTGACTTGAGTAAAACGAAATTACCTCAGATTTTTTTAGTTTAAAACGGAGGAATACCTTAAAGCTGTCGGGGTAAGTAATCATCTTCTGATTAGCCTCTTTATAGAATGGGGCATATTTAGTCAAAATATTCAAAATGAGAAGTAGGTATTTCATTTGTACTCCTTTCAAAGGAATTGCTATTGCTATTTTGGCGATGGCATTTGCTATTGTTGATATTTGCAAATTAGCACAAATGTTGCACAAAACAATGGAAGTCATTATCTGTGTTGAACTCTTGCGTAAACAATATTATTGCGACTTCATTTCATACTTATCATGCCCACCTACACCAGATAGGGCCTTGGCCGTGGCCAAAAATTCTTATTTAGAATATCAAAATATATTCTTCTGAATCTAACACAATCAGTACATGTCTTCCTCTTCTCAAGAGTAATACATAATATGTATATGTATACCCGCGTTATAAAAATGTGATGGGAAGAGCAAATTCCAAATTCACGGCGATTATAATCATCCTCGTGATTGTGATCATGTTGAAAAGGATTGAGTGGACTGGATCTATCATTTTTGTTGATCAAAGAAGAAAGAGAGAAAAGGAGAGAAAATGTAGTTTTTTTCATCATCTTTTTATTCTCATCCTCCTCCGTAAACGATGAACGAAACAATTTGGTGATGATGATGACCTTTAGCGGCTGCTTTGAGCAAATTATGCCGAGCTTACCAGAAACTCACAACTCACGTCCCACTGAATATCATCATCGCCATCGCCAAATATGATATAATACGTTTTAATAATGCAAACAAAAGCAAAACAATGGGAAAAGAGCACAGAGATAGAGAGAGGAGATCATCATCATCTTTTTATCTTGTTCGTTTTTTCCAAAGATAATGATGAAAATCTAAAGGATTTATTGACGGAAACCGTGTGTTGATGATGGCTGATATGTTTTATGACCATCACGAGACAAGGGTCATCATAATCATCTCTATTTTGCAGATAGAAAAAAAACAATCTGAAAAGAAATAATGCAACAAGTACATACAACGCAATGAGTAATAAGGCAATAAAAATGAGGATTCCTGAACAAAAAATATATCTATCTGCTTTTTATGGGATTATCATCATGACGATGATGAACACGAATGGTCAGAGCTGGTTCACGAAAACACGAAAAAAGGCTAAACCGTTAAGGATGGACACGTACAAACAAACTAAAAATTTTTTGTTTGAAAATTTTTCTTTTGATAATATGACGATTCAAGGTAAACATTTGATCATGTACATAAATGCATAATTTTACGATGAAATTTCTTTTATATATTTCTTCCTAATTAACTTAAACGACTACTCGTTCCACTCGCATTCATGGGAATAATTGCTGGCAAAAACTAAAACTAATCACGATCGCCAGTTAGCAATTCTTTAATAGAGTTTTATCTTTCCCTAGATTCCGAGCTCATTTAGCACTCAATAAAAATATTCTACGGCAAATAAATAGATAAATTCGTGCGAAAAATATAAAATGAACTTGGGGAGTAAAAGTGGCGTTCAAAAATACGTAGCATACCTCCTCTGCAATTTGCAATTATCCATTTTAGACTTAGACGAATCATCATCATCATGAAACAAAATCGTCATTAGAGATAAATTATCAATCCGGCCCATAAAAGTTTCAATCAGGAGTTTTATTACAGTCATCCAATTTCCCCTTTGTTCTTCACACCAACCTTAGCATTTGTTTCGCTTGTTAACCCAACCTAGCCTTAAAATCCTCTCGTGTTCACTCACATGACCATCGTTGGATAAATCACGTTTGTATTTTGCCATAGTTTTTCAAAGTCAAATGCGGAATCCTATTATTAGGAATAATCGTACTAACTCGTAATTGCAACTTGTAAATCGTACCTCAAGAAAGGATGAAGGGAAAGCAAACACGGGTGAAAATGCATAGCTTCCGTGTTGACATCATGAACGCAAGAAAAGCAAACAAAATAAATGTCTACATTTAATGTTTCCCAACCTTTTCCCTTTCTTTACCATCACACCACCTCTACGAAGCACGAAGGAAAGCAATAAAAAATCCTCTTTTGATTTGGAGGAACGTGTCTCATTCTTCGAGAAAGTTTAAGTGTTCTTTAAGTCAACACCATTAAATGACACTTTTGAAGAAGTGAGTAGTGAGTGGTAGCACAGGGCCACCACAAAACGACCATCTCTTCTCCACTCCAATACAATCCATTTGAATAAAAGAGGCTTCGCTTCACGCCACGGACATGGATAATCTCAGAGGAGGAATAGGAGAATGATGATGATGATGATGCACTGGACCGTGATCAAAGCTTCCCTTCAGGCTTCCTTTTTTGTGATGTCGTCGTCGGCACTTGTAAAATGACATGGAAAAGTACATCTTAACTTACGCCATAAAATCCATGAGTACTCCACTCTACCTGAGCTTTTAAAGCAAAAGCGCTTGCGAGTACATACTAGATAGGTATGTAGAATGGATCTGTGTGCTCACGAAAATCATCAATGGATAATAAGACCTGACACATACATAGTGAAAGATGCGCATCTCTCCATCATTTCAAAGGATTAATCTGTAGTAGTGACGACAAGACAAGACAAGATGTTACAAAACTTGGAAATATGATCTTCATACGTACATCGTCTCGTGAACGTGTCCGTGTGAGTGAGTGAAAAAGATGACTGGGATGATACGGTAAAGTACAAATAGTCGGACATGATAAGATGATCATCTCAAAAGTCTGGACCGTCTCTATTTTCTACCACTCCGAAATGAAACAATGAATGGCATACAGTTCTGGAAATCAGCGTCATCATCACCATCATTTTAATGTAAAACATGACAGATTAAAAGGATGACAACGAAGCAGAAACTATTTGTAGAATAAAAAGTGGAATTTTTTTACATACTTCCCAATTTTTTTACAAATCCGAGCATTAAAAGCGGCATGAGAAGGAAATAAGAAGAGGAATTGAATTGAGTCAAGTGCAAGCAAAGCAGAGCGCTGCACCACACTACATCTCATCTCATCGGCATCTATTGTTCAGGAGGCAGTCATGCATGTCATCGCTTTATATACTAGCTATTATAAAGTTACACACAAATGGATTCACGTTTAAAAAAAAAGACTGAAAATGCGGTAATAAAACAACTTCAATTATGCTATTACACTGCATTACTGGGGAGAGAGGGAAATAAAAATTTTATTTTGGCGGAACGTAGGTATGTTGGCGGATAATACACAATGTATTATCTCTTGTGGAGGTAGCGCATTTTCACTGTAATTTATTGCGTGCAAAAGTGATGCCATACGTATAATTCCAAAGGCATTTGTTTTCCTTTTTATTGCTCAACCTATCTATCTATGGTATTTAGTTAGTACGAGCTACTGCATTCATTCCATGAAATTCCACACAATTTGCAATGTCGTCGATTGTTTCAAATTAGTTGGTTGCTGTTTCTGTGGAGTGATTTTTTTCTGTATAAATAAATACATAATAGAAGAAAAGGAATCGTAAATTATTTGTTGCCCTTTTACTGATTCATTTTATTTTGAAAACATGGAAACCTATTCCTTGGCACATTTGACAAAAATGTGAAAATTTCCTCCCAATTTTCTGATCGGAATGTATGCTTTGATTTACGATAAATGAGCCATGTAGCCATTTATTTGACGGCGTCAAAACTCAAACTGAATCGAACCATAATCAAAATGATGAAATGTCCTACAATCCATTGAACGTATTTAACTCGGTATCATACATAATATCTACTTGAGTGTCCATGATTATCCTTTGAATTTTTTCATGAAAGAAAGTAGTGGTGAAACGCGCATAATAATACTGGAGGGCACAAGTTCATCGTCCAAGAAAAGCAAGCGATAAGATTGAGACTGCTACCTGTCCTACCTATTTTGTTAGGTGATTATCGGTGCATCCATCCAGCTGCAGCTACTTAACTTGTGTACTTCAATACACTACACCATGGAGAGGACACTATTAATCTAACAATGCACAATACATACATCTTTTTGTACAGAAAAATGAAGCAAGTGCATCATCGCTTATTTGTCACTTCCTAACCATGTAGGTACATCCCCATAATAAATGTTTAAGAAAAAAATTGAAAGTGTAAAAAGGCGTTTTGCTCATTTTTTCCCTGTAAAAATCTCTTCCTTTTCTCATCCATCTCTTTCTTCGTTTGGTTGGGTCGAAGCAATGAATATGAATAAAACGTTTTAGAAAAATCACCAAAAAGTTATTTCTCGAAGGAGAGGGAATAACAATTGTGAATTGAATGCCTTTTTACACATCATCGTCATCAGAGCTATGTCTTTACTAGATTATCCTGTATCTACCTACTCACTCGAAAAAATATATACCTACATACTTGGTAAAATGCATATTTGTTTCAAAAACGTTTAGAAAAAAAGTTAAAGAAAATTCGTGTATAACGACAAGTTAAAAGAGAATTACAAGATCTCTTTCTTTCTTTTTTCTTCCCAATTTTTCAAAGTAACAGGCTAGCAAGAAGAAGAAGAAGTTGCAACTTGCAACTCAAAAAAAAAACTCCAACTTGCTCGCCTGTTCAACGAAAAAGGGGAGGCGGGCGGTATTCTTCGCTAACTGAAAGAGAGAAAAAAAGAGCCATCAATGCGTGATTACACTTCTAACAACAATTCGCACCTCAGCTCTTTGAAAAATGCCGACAATCCATCCCCCAAAAAACACACCTGTTCTCAGTACTACACCTCACACTCTCTCTCACTCTACCTTCTTGTGATATGATGTGATCTTCTTTTTTTAATGCCCAATCTTATCCTGCGAATACAATAGAATCAGAATACAATACAATGGACATAGCAGACCAGATAGGGATAGGGACGAGGTTTCAATGTACATTTCAAGTAAAGGATGGTAAATGGTAATATGATGTGCTCAAATCTGTTTGCATGCACACAATCCACAATCCTGCTGCTCTGTCTCTCTGCATTCTCTAAAAAGCAATTGATAAACTTTTCTCTTATGATCTTGCTCATGTTCATTATTATTTCTTTCTCTTTTTTTAGAAGTTTATCCCAATTTTTCTCCACTATTTGAGCTAGATCTAACTTCAGAGAGTGAGTCTGATTGTGAGAGTAGCAGCTTTTTAATAACATGTCAAACACTTGTATTGGCATTCCGACAGGTAAGACCAGGGTGGATGGTGGGAGAAGCAGCTTAAGCTACATATAGCTATTGTATTACATTGACGCAGGCCAAAAACGATAAGAGGATGAACATAACATAATACACCTAATAACAATGATGAAAAGTCGGCATTCTATTTTTCTTCCCTGACTGACTGAGTGAGTTTGCTCATTCCACTTACAACCACCCTGTTAATTACTCCTATTTACCTGTAGTACCGTTTAACCTATCCGTCCACCACTACGTTGGCTGAAGTGATTGCACATAATAATGGATCGTTTGGTGTATGGTATGTGTATTTGAGAACACCTTCTTAACTTATATTGTTAGACAGGTAATTACAACCGTTCACCCTGCTAGAGTCAAGTCAACTCATTTCATTGCACATGTCTTCTCACTTTACTTCCTCCTCGCTAAATATGTAAAGGTAGCCCTGCAAAGAGAAAGAAAAATATAGAACACTTACTGACGATTGCATTGCATGCGAAAATTTTGTTACGATAACGAAACAATGTAATTAGGTCTATTTAAGGTTCCTCCTTAATGGGAAATGAGTGGACGAAATAGAAATTCCAGTATTTTATTGGCGAGTTGGTTAGCTTTCCTTGCATGACCAATTCGGGGAAAGGAAAATACAACAAGAGAAAAGCATGGATTTTTAGTACCCCTTTTCTTAAGGAGCTTGTGCTTACGCCATGGCATGCGTAGGCATGTATGTATTATGTGTACTTCGACTTTCGACATGTCATGGCATATGTGAAAATAAATTCCATGCTTAAAGTTCCTTTGACGTTTTAGATTGACTAGGGAATAATAAAAAGCCATTTCAGTGCATATTGTTTAGCCTTCAAGGAATTTCCTTGGAGCTCATTCTCTTTAACCTCATCAAATGACGAAAAACATGCTGCTGTTTTCTTCAGTTTACTCGGACAATGATGCGCTGCTCCCGGCATCAGTCTATTGGCAGGTTTAGCAGACCTGCCCGTAAGCACCAAAGAATTACTCGATTCGACACTTCAGAAAAATATTTCTGAAGAGAGGAGAATGATGATGATGATGATTATGTGATGTGAGCATGATCATCGTCACTGAATCATTGTTAGATCATCCTCGCCGAAAGTGGAAGTCATCACCTGTAATCAGCAGAACGGTTTCCCGCATGATTAATTTCTTTTCTTGTTTGCAACCATCCAGAGAGCCCACTCCACTCCAAAGAGACTGATGTGATATACGAGCGATGCTGTTGTTGTTCGCTGCACCTCATTACTCCTAAATTTGAATGTCCATCACTCCCAATAATTTTGTCATGTTGCTTGTCTTCAGGATGACACAATGATAGGATGATATTATGGAACTCAATTCAATTCGGATAGAAGGGGATGATCTCATCACATCAATTTATCCTCAAGAGAAGAGATCCATGCCCATTGTTACAATTTTTTAAATCCCACACGTTTGATTGAGCCCACAATCCTCTCATTCGATTATCCACTTCTTTGTCTCCGTCTTAATTTCCAAGTTGAATTCCACTGATCCATGAACAATTCATAATCCATGATTATCATTAGTCCATCCATGTCTTTTCTCTAGCAAACATGAGGATTTTTGTCATGAGCTCTTGTAGCCTAAACCACGAGTCCTGATTATATATTACAAAATACGGCGAATCCGATTACCTAGGATGCGGATGGACTGGACTGGATTTGACTGCAACGAAAAACTTTCAAAAAGCTGTCTGGCACCACAAGCATTACATCTTATTAGAGGCAATCACACAATCATTCCCCAATCAGAAAGCAAATCATCAGAGAGGCCGACAAGGGCTCCGACACAGCCAAGAGTTATTGGAAATATTAAAGATGATCTAGTAATCATCAGCATCATCTCGCAACTCTGGACAAAAAATATACGAGGGGAGATCAAGTAAATTCCGATATCATGAGTAGCTCCAAGTCCAAGTCAAATCCATATTGACTGATTGACTCACTTACAGCAGCAAGTTTGAGGATTAAATAATACCTGCGAAAATATTATAATTTCAACTAAAAAATCATGTAACCTTCGTCATTTGCAAGTAATGTACCTAACTTGTCACAGTTCACAGCCTCATTTGTCACTGGAATTGAAGAAAATAATTCATTAACGCTTTTATTAATTACAGAAATGTAATTCAATTCATTCCGCAGTTCCGAGCTCCCATTTAATTAGATTTTTCCTCGATGAAAGAGATCTCTGACTGTTTTTCCTTCTCTTTCACATTTATTTTTCTTTGCTCCTTAACACTCTCATCAAATGTAATCTGATGTTTCTTTTAGTCACAACACACTCGTTCGGAATGAATTGTAATGGTTCATCCTGTCAGCAGGCAACGAGTCCATGGGGTCCGCACAATTGTGCTTCGCTATTGACATGGGAAATGAACTTGTAAAAAGTCAACAGCAATCATCATCATCACAATCATTTCACATTTACGATTTCATTTTCCTCGAGAGAGAGAGAGAGAGAGAATAATAGAATAGGGGTACGCATGTAATTCAACTCCATCGAACGAATTCTATTTCGTGTATTATTCCAAACCAACCGCAGTGCCATTATTGTGATGATGTCCCTTTACCAAACATAGGTACATCAGGAGCAGGAGCGGCATGATTACATAATCAACTTCACGATAACATGATCATATCAATTTGTCAGTATGTGTGGAATAAATAAAAAAAGTACCGACTCATCCTATTCAAATGACTGATTGAGCCATTTCACAATAAACCAATTCCATCATGCCATGCTCATGTAGGGGAAAATGTATCTGCTACGATTCTCATTCTTATGCACCAGACATATATTTTTTGATATCTCAATAAAAAAATTATTTACTATTTGCCTTTATGGTTTCATTGTTCGGTACAGGATACGACGGCGGTAATTTTTAAATTCAGTTATGTAGAGTTAATCTATAGTCATTTTTGAAATTGCTTCACAAAGCTTCCGCTCCCACCCCATGTGTCATCGTCATAGGACAAAATGGAAAAAAAACTTTGTTAAGCCTGCAATGCAAATCTATCTATTTTTCTTTTGAATAATCACATTTGTTCTCATCAAAATTAGATAAGCAAGCCGTGTGAGTACCTATATTTAGTTGTACATTTACATAATCTGCATGAAATGTGCAAGCCTTTGTTTTCCTACCGAAGAAAACATTGACTTTTAAGCAGATCTAATCCAAATCCAAGTTTTTTTTGTGAATACAATTACAAACTCATTCAAATCTGTAGCAACCCTGGTTGTCCTTCCGCTCAATTTTTTTGAGGAGAACAATGAAGTAAAATAAAAGTGGTAATGACTAGATATTTTTCTGTTTTATAATGATTCATCATCAGTATCAGTATCAGGTAAGCGGAAAGGCGTAATTTAGAATTAAATGTGACCATGAGCCAACACAGCTTTTGACGCAGATGCAATACTGCAGATGAAGAAAAGGGTTTCAATAACCTTCTCCATTTTAGTCGTTCCTTTATGTGGGGTGTGGATGTGGATCTGTGTTTCTTTGTCCCACTTACTTGCTTAAGAGAAAAACCACCAAAGGCCTCTTATGTTTCAGCTTTGTTCTGGAATCGGTGCGAAGCAATAGTCTCTTTTTCCAGTTTTCATCGCCTGAAAATTGCATTTTTCATCGCAAAAACTAATCGAAATTCGAAATCAAGAGAACGTTGACAACTCAAGTCAATTTTGTGAATCCGACCAAAACACATACATAATAGCAGACAGAGTATGCTCTTAATTCTAGAGTTTTTTTTTGTACAAAATACTTAATAGCCCAAAGCTTATTTTTGCCTAATATAAACTCATATATTGCATAACTTTGCACAACGTTGAATTTTTTTGTACATCTAATCCGACCCCATTAGCCTAAAAATTATTCCGCTAGTGAATCCGATCCTCTTCCACAAATCTAATTAAAAAGTCAACATCATATTGCATTTCTCGAATCCATAATATTACCCATGCCATTCATGTCAGCCACTAAAATTAGTTGAAGAAATATGACTTTTACGCACACATTCCTTTTCATTTAATCCTCCCTTATGGCTCACATATTTCATCCAAATATGTACTCCGTACTCCGTACCGATTATTTATTCATATTCATGGCATGTCGTATTTATTGTTAAAAAATGAAACAAGTAAATACATTGTAAAATAATAGAAACGAATAAAAAGGGATAAAAAAAATGATATGCTGTTCCTATCGTCGTTCGTACCACAAAGCAAGTGAGCAATAAGATACATACATGCATAATATGTAGTTTATTATTATTTTTTTACCTTGTGAATACTCAATATTATGTACATATCGGCTTTCCTTTGAGGAAGGGAAATGATTAGAGGTAATTACAGGGAAAAGCAAGCCGACGAGGAGCTTCTGATGCTCCGCATCACACATGGAAAAATAAGAGGTTGAAAGGAGTATCTATCCATCTATCTCTTCAAGAAATACCACCACACTACATACTACATAGCTATGTACAACTTTTTTTTTATTATTATTCTGATTATATAATCTAATGCGTTGCTCACATCTCACATCATTTCCTTTTGTATCTATGTTGGTAGGTATGCATGCGGCTGCTTATATAGAACGATTACCACTTAAGAGCCCGTTTATACGCTCACGTATTATCATCACAGGCGCATACATATTATATTAGTGAGCTGACTGATTGTGTGAGGAGCTTTAATTCCATATTTTTTTATCAAACTATAAATGCAATGAAGTGCACTTCTGCAAAATTCCTGCATCATTTTCACATTACCTGGAGGATTTCACGGGGAATGAACTAGACATCTTTTTAAGACCGACAGAACAGAACAGAGAAAATGATGATTAACTGTGTGCGCGTACATTATACCTATTTTTTCTTCTTTGCATTTGCATCGTATAAAACACGAATCCTTTCTCATCTTGAAACTAGATAGATAGAATCCAGGCTAGGCTCATTTTAAAAGATAAAAAGTGCATCAGTGTATGAAGGCCACACACAAAATCGAGGAGGTCTTGGTTTTCCTGTCATCTCATCTCACCTTTTTTTCATTCAGCTTTTAAATTGTTCTATGACTGCAATGCACTTGTACTTACAAAAATTTCATTCTTGAGTCTTGAATGGAAAGTAGGTACATAAATATGAATATTCGGAAAAACACATTTCTTTCCGGATATTGCTGAAAATAAAAGGCTAAATATGCAGTTTGACACGAAAGGGGTTGTCGTTGTCGTTACGTGAATTTTTTTAGAACATAAGGAGGAAAACTTACTGGCATGAAAATATGCATGCCTGAGTATAGTAGTATAGCATAAACTATGATCTAATATGTCGATAATGATGATAATATAGGGCAATAGCTGAGCTATTAGGGAAGCATCAATTTTTTAATGAAAGAGGAAGGAAAGATGGGAAGCCTTTAACTCAACACAATCATTGACTTTTAAGATCTCATCGTGAGCAATTTGAACAGCAGGTATGATGGTAGTAGACTACAGATGGAATAGAGGTGTTGGATTCTCCGACGTTGAACATGAGTCGTTGTATGATCATCATCATCATTTTCTCAAGAGCATGTAATGTGTTACAATACATTTACTTTTTTGTGTACCCTTTCATTCCGAGATTTTGTTCCGACAAGCAAGCAAAGGAAGGAGAGAGAAGCGAGATTACAAGACAGTTTACAGGAGAATGAGCACCTCTGGACATGGACCATCTTATAAAATGACTTTTTACCTGTAATCATCCCTCTTTTACCTCCCTAAAAGCTCCATTCAACTTACTATATAGTATATAGTGGTGGTGGTGGAGGAATTAGGATGATACATATAATGATGCTCATCTCAGAAGAGGATCCTTCTCCATTCTTTACACACGCGAGCTAGCAGAAGAGACCGAGTTTACCTGTGCATATGTTTCTTTCTCATTCTCATCTAAATACATTATGGTGCATATAATGTAGTATAATATCTCCTATTTCCCCGTCAATTTCTTTTGTCGGTATCCCGTGCACACACAAGAGATGTATAACAACAATAAGCAATAAGCATCAACAAACACCAATAAAAGTCTCCTAAATTTCCCCTGAAAATTACTCTTGTCTTCTTCCGAAATCCTCGTACTCGTACTCGTTCCTTTTCCTATGGAGATGCGATGCGATGATCCGGTTTTTCCTACACAAGAGATACGAGTATGTATGTATCTAAAAGCAAGTGACTCACAACAATCGAAGTGTCGAATGCAATGCCATGCAATCTTCTTTTCTTGAAGACGAAGAAGAGTTGAAGTAATCTTTTTTTCTTCTGCTGGAGTATGTAAGTAGTAACTTATGCACAATGTGAGTTTGAGCTTAATAGATACGCGGCGTTTTCCTAAAGGATGCCACATATCGAGTGATCTACAAGTGTTGAGCGCTCTAGATGATGATGAGGCGGCGGCTCAAGCGGCGGCACCACTCTTCCACTAAAAAGAAAGAGAAATATTTGAGAAAGAATGAAGATGGTTATGATATGACTTGCGGTGTGGTGGTGTGGCGGCACCGCCGGTGCTAAAATAATTATTATTACATTATCTTTATTATTGCTTAATACCTGTCGAAAATCACCCCTTTTTACACGAATTCTCCTTTCATAATTGTCAATAAATGTCAACATAATTTTCAGCTTTTATGCTCATAACGATTTTTCTTCCCTATTCTCCATAAGAAGAATGGACAATTTTTTTTCTCTCCACTTTTATGTTTTAATATAGGTGTTAGTCTTGGTGAAAAATGAATCTGAAAAAATTATATGATGTATTATTATTTTTTTTGCAAAAAATAATGCAGGCATAGTCTTGTCTAAGTAGATTCGCAAAAAATTATACTAGCTTTCGCCGATCTGCAAGAGTCCAAAAAAACCTGTCCGGGATCAAAAAAATTCAGGAGAGGAATATGAGCATTATTTTCTCTGCTTAATGCATGATGATAAATTACTCGCGCAATTAATATGGGCAAAACGAAGCCGCTCCATAAGCTTAGGACGTGGTACACTTTGTTGGTGGTATGATGCATTATTATTACTCAAGTGCTTTAGAGAATGAAGCCGAAAGTGCTGGCTTTTTTCTAATTTATATTTATGGCAGAAGAAATACGAGACCTATAAATTAAATGCGGAGAGAAAAGAGGGAACGAAAGGATGGATGGATACGTGGAATTAAGTTTAAAACGTGTATTTTTGAAACTTCATCGGACCGTCTCCTAAATGTGAGGTCGTTCGGAATGCTTTTGAGCATGAGCAATATAGGTAATTACTTTTTTTCTGTACAATTACAATTCCAATAAATAAGAGTTGAAAATTCTTACAAAAATAATTTTCATTGGATTGGAAAGGATTGGATGGTTTTAGTGAATTACCTACCTAACCTATCTAATCTCTTATGTGAACAGGTAAGTAACAAGCCGAGATTTGAAGATTGTATGTATGTAAATCTAATTGTTGAAGGGGTTTTACGACCTTGGACGTCTGCAATAATAATTGCACGCTCATCCATATTATGAATAAAAATGTATGCAAATTTTGTAAATTGAAGTTTTTGTCATTTAAGCAATGAATTGTTGAAAAAAATCAATTATTTATTTGAAATGAACAAATTTCAATTCTAATTGAGAATTGACATTCATTTCAATAAGAAATTACAAGAAATACAGGAAAAACTGTGCTGTTTAGTTTTCGCGAGACAGTTGAATTATTAAGGATGAATGGAATATTGTCAGAGGACGTATGTAAATTACATGCATTTTGTCACACAATTCCTCAAAAGTGAGCTGATTGATTTATTCCCTCCATGAAGAAAATGTGTGTTCATGTTCATCCTCTTGTTTTTCTTGGACACGACGATGATGATACAATCGAGCTTTGGCTTGTGTGCGCACTAAATACATGAACATGAGTTTTGAATGGCATAGAAACTCGAGGCATCCTTATCCAGAGACCCATTTATGTGAAGTACATAGTCGCAAAAGACCGAGTCTACCTACCTACCTACCTATCCTATGTGGAAAAAGTCAGTACAGTACGCGTATTTTTGTCGCGCAAGAAGAAGGAAATTGGTTTCGCTCGAACGAGTGCGCGACTTTTTTCGAGCCAAAGAAAACATTTGCGGCTTCTCTTTTCCACGCATCATCCTAATAATCTATCCTTGTTAATTTATGTTGGGCTAACAACGAGTTACTTTCTTTTAATCTGTATTTATTTCCACCACATTACTCAACTTGTTTTCTTAAAAACCTGAGAGACATATTTTCCCTTTTTGATTCATTCAACTTGAGAGAGAGAGAGGATCGCGCTAGCTTTACTTGCATCCCCCACTCCACTACACATACATACCATCTTCATCATCATTTCCCCGTCTTCTTTCTTCTTTTTAGCCCAGGAAAAGAACCGTGTCTCCTATGATCATCCTCGACCGTAAATATTATTCCTCGCGTTGCATTTAACCATGTAAAAAGCTGAGATGCGATGCGATGCGCAATATATTATTCTCATTCGTCCATGCATACATCGTAGACAAGACACTCCATATTATGTACATACATAAATACATGTGCATCTCTCTGTCTCTCTATTTGCAAAGATTTTCCATGCACTTTACTTTGCCAGGGTCCCTTTTAAAAGTTTAAAAGAAACACATTTCATTCTCCTCAAAAAGCATTAATGACTTGTCGTAAAGATGAGCAAGAGCGCTTGCAATGGCAATGGTTATGGAGCTTAAGCTTAAACTGCTCATTTAACACTATCATATTCATAGAAGATGAGCCATCAGTATCCATTTATGGAGTATGAGCATGTGAGCAGCCGCACAAAATATTTATGGTGCAAGTGCATTCTCATTTTGAATGAATGAATGAATCAGGGTCTTCTTCAATTTCAATGCAGGGATATAATAATTATCGCAACTTGCAACTTGCAACATGTGATCCTTATTAGCGCTATAAAAATGATGGCTTTCTTGATGTTGATATGTTTCCACTTACCTACTCACAATTAGCCTCTCCCTGTCGCCTTCATCTTCCTCCATGTCATCTTATCCTTTTCACGTGGAGTAGATGAAGGTACTATGCAGTACGTACATTTCTTCCCTTTTTTATGGGAAATGAAGAGAGAGTGAGTGAATGAGTGAGTTCGGTCACTTCATATTTTTTTCTAATTACTTAAGCTAATTATGAAGGGAAAAGACGACGACTACTGCGGCGGCGGCAGCGGCAACAGCAACAGCAGCGACGACGACAAGACAAGTGATCCCATAAATTTTATTGCGAATTGCTTGGCTGACAATACAAAGTGTCTCATTATCGTCACCATTGAAAAATTGAAATGTTCCCTCTTTACAATACATTACATGAATGAATGTTTGAAGAAGTGAATGCAATTTTCGCCCAATTCATTCTTGTCAATGTGCATGCATTGCATTTCTCCTTCAACTCATGAATATTCAATGCATGCTCAAGGTGATAAAGTAGTAATGGTAACAGGATTATTCTTAATTATTAATTTTTTTTCTCCTCTCGCTCGTAAATTATGTATGCATGAGATTTTCTCAATCAATTTCTAAAGTCACCCAGTATGTTTTTTCCTATTTAGGTCTTGTTGATTAATTAATCAGAGAAAATTAAGAATTTTTTCGTGGAATGAATGTGCCAATGCAATGTAGTGGATTGTAATAAATGATGTTTCTTCCTCCGTGGCTAATTACTAAAACAAAATTGATTTTACTTTATGTCACGTGAGGCACCTATCTAGGTATGTACATGAAATTCCCTCGAGCGTTTGCTCTGAAAATCGTGCTGTGTTGTGTTGTGTAGGCGATGCATTGGGAACATGAGCTCGCTCATGAATTTGCTAATCACGTTCGTCTTAAATGAGCCGATGACTTACTGCATTCCTTTCGTCGCAATAAATTTGCTTGACGAAAAAAATAAAATAAATCCGCGAGGAAGATCAAGAAAATATGTATTTTTTTATATCGACGATAAATACGCATTTTTATTTTATCATTATTATCATTATTTATCTTCTTTTTTTTCTTACACAAAAAACAACAAAAAAAACTTAACAGTGACATGACAATCACAATTTGATTCAAATAAACGGAGAATAAAACTCGTTTGAGATTTCGGCTACTTAATATCTATCATCAATTCACTATATAATTACTTACTTTTTTTCCATCATTTAAATATATATTTATGCATGTAAACGCCATTTATTATCAACTACGCTTGTAAGTAATTACGTAACCTACATACATTACATATTTCCGAACTTATAGCTCTACCCTTAATTTAGTTAAACTATTCCAGTATTGTTTTGTTTCTCAATCCCGTAAACATCATTTTAGTAATTCTGTACCATTATTTTTATTTCTATAAATGTTTTTTGTTGTTTCTGTTTGCCTTCCATTTTTGCAATTTGAACTACGATTTTTATTACAATATTATATTCTTTTACAAATTAGCTAGCTTGCTAGCAATAGTATTTTCAAATCTTGTATAATGCATGTATTGTAGTATCGATCGGCATGAAAAAAATTTTCCCTACGAGGATTAATAATACTGATTGGTGGAGACCAAATTATAAATTAGGTAAAGTTACATATTAAATTACACTATACACACAATTCACAACTATTACATTATCCTTAGTACAATAACCATCAAGTTATGCAATACATAATAGCATCATCCCTTCTCGTTCCTGATATGGAAACATTTTCAGGGGCTTTGATTTCCTATGAAAACCTTTTATGCTGATTTATTTGGTACCTTGCCCCTGAAATTGTATCCCTGCCAAGTCATCTGAAAAATGTTGCCTTGTACACGTCTTATAGTTTAGCCGAAAATGTACTTTACCTTATTTGTTGGCAACGCAAAAGAAAACATCCACAATTTTTCTCTATGTATGTATGTACTTATGTACCATTTTTTGAATTTAGATTAGGTAAGTAGTTCGAAGTCCAGTCGCAAAATTTTTTTATACGCTAGAATACCGCTCGAAGTTCGATTGAATACCCGACGACATCGACACGACAAAATAAAAACTGTAAAGCTAGAAGGAACAACCATGTTATGTTTAACCAAAAAAAAATTATATGATATGATACAAATTTAGAATGCGATTATATAATTTTTCTTGCCTTAAAATGAGGCGTCATATTGTACGTATGACACTAGCTTATCCTTTTCCTAGAAGAATACACACGTGCGTAATAAATTTCCTAACAGCAGCATAGCATAGCATCCCCTATCAGTATCACTTATCAAGCATCATCTCGTAGATATATTTTTTTACATCTTTGATTCAGCGAATTTGTAAAACTATTTTTGGTTCAACGACGCAAAAAAAAGAAATCAAAATGATGCAGAGTAATATTCAAGTAATTTTGCATTTCATTAAGTACTGCTTAGCCTATATTTTGTTAGGAAATTAATTAGAATGCAGACTTACAATTAACTAATTAGATTAGACTTTTAGTATACGAGATTTGTTTTCACTCACTGTCTGTGATTCGGTTCAGGTGATTAATGTATCTAACTCGTCTTCTAAACATCAGCGGCTAATTTTAAATGAATAAGCAGCATACATAATAATATACATATATTTTTTGGTATTGTATTTTGGATATGAATAATAATAATAATGCTATGGGGATTCTAAAAAAATGTATGATAGCGAGATGACATAGTTTTACTTAAATTTTTTTATGTAGCAAGAGCATTAACAACGCAATGGCAAAAAAAAACGATTCAATAATACCATCATGATGATTTTCACTTCATGACCACTAAAGCTTTATACAGTTTATATGTACAAAAACATTTTATATTTTTTTGTTGGATTCTACTTAAATTATTTCGTTGAAATCATCAAATTAAACCACTACCACCACCACCACCACCGTCTTGATGACGCAGCTAATTTGAGAACAAGCCCAGTATAGTAGATAAATGTTACCACCTAAAAAACCCATGAAACCTAATCAAGAATTTAAATGATCGTGAGTGCGGAATCAAAGAATGACTCAGATTCCAAATTGGCATTAATCATCACATCACCATTTAGCCCAGCATACATACTTATGTACCTACCTACACAGCTTTATTATATTTTCAAGAAAGTAAATTGCTAGGAAGGAAGGGGTAGAAAAAATATCCGCAAAATAATTTATCTTTGGCAAACGAACCCACCCAAACGCCACGTTGATTAAGGGACACTAATGCTTGCATCATTTATCTGCCTGTCTACTCTAATCTACTCAGATAAAAATCTCTCCTTTCCCATTTTCAGCCCATAAAAATTGTTCTGCTTGTTCAACACTTATTTTAATACACAAACACAGATCTAATGTACTTCAGTTTTTTTTTTCTTATGTTGCCAAAAATAATTTTCGTCTTGATTAAATAGTACGAGTACGACGAGTATAATATAGATTTGCAAGAGAAAAAAAAAGAAAACGCATCCTAATCCTAATGTGAGCCATCATTAACCATGTATTCAATTAAACAATTTATGGATGGTTTACCCCGAAAGAAGTCTTCCCATCATCATCCTCCTCAAACTTTTTTTAATGAAGAAACCAGAGTAGAATTTAAAAACTTCATGAACAGAGCTTCATTCTTCCATTCACTTTACTTTTCCTCTTGCGGAGCACACACCCACAATAACAAATCATTAAAATGGTCTCATCTCATCTCTTGAAATAATCAAAGCGGCAATGGCAACAGACTAAAAAATGATATACAAGATTCTGCTTCACGTCATTTCTGCAAGAAATAAATGTCCAATTTCCTATCTAAATCTACATATTTCTATTTTGAATCCATCCTCTTCTCGGAAAAAAAATCCCTACAAAGATTCTCTGTCGTAATTTGCCAGCGTTTCATATATTTGACGTATTGTTCTTCCCTACACGAAGAATATCTACTATAATACGGGCTCATTGATCTAAAAAAAATAGTAAAAATGTTATCGCTCAGTTTGATCGTCGTCCTCGCTCATTCTATATTATCCCTATTCATTAAAACAGTTAGCGTACATCGTACAGTAGCATTATCCCAACATTATCCATCTCCTTCGTAATAAGTTATATCGTCTTTGGTGGTATGGTAGTGCAGTGTGCAGTGTACACAGGGAAAATTCTGAGTTATCAGAGCTCATTATCTTGTTGTCGGCTTGATTTGTCAGCACTGTGACGCTAGTCAAAAAAAAGAAAGATTGTATCGTTTGAGAATAACTTCTTCTCCTCTGCACTCTACACCACACCACACTACGTACCTACGCTAGGTATGCGAGAATTTTTTTATTCTTGTTTGCTGTCACTATCATTATTGTGATTAGTTTGCCTATAGTCCTGCTACCACATTACTGCTATTACTGGCAGAACGCCAGTAAAAAAATATTATAGAAAAAAAACCCATAAAAGAAAACACTTTATAGACTTTTTTCTTTGAGGAGAAAAAAAAATAAGATGAGATGAGAATGAGAATATGTATATGCTACGGCTACGCATGAGTACAAAACGATGATAGGGAAAAATATAAGATGGCTCATGAAGCATGATTGGTGGCATGGTATTTTCCATGAAAAAAAGTATTTTTTTTTCTTAAACCGAAGCGGTAACAAAAGAGTTGAAGAGGAGAACGACGATTATGAGGATGATGATGATGGCGATGCGATGATTGCACGACTACGACAGGGATGATCATCATGATCATGATTACTACTAAGGATAAATGATGGTGATGGTGATGACGATGACGGAGATAATGACTCTGTTGCAAATGGAAAAAAAGATTTTTTTGGCTAACAAATAAAACGAGAAGAAAAGGATATGAATATAGATAATGTAGCAGGCAGGCATGAGCCAAAGCCAAGCCAAACAGGCAAACCAATGAAACTTTTTTTCCTAAAAAAATCCGAAAAGGATGGATGGATGGAGAATGATTTGATTGTAAAAATGCAAACATGGTATGCAGGTATGTGTGCAGCAACACCATCACCGACCAAAACAACTAATTTACAATGTTCATAAAGACTGGAAAGCTAAGAGCCACGTACATGATGCCCGCCTGCCATAATCGACGACCAAGTACATATGTATTTTGTTTGGGAAAAAATGAGATTTTGAAAGGGAGAGAATAAAAAGAGTGCGGACATTATGCATTCGGAACAAGTTCACCTCAAGGGGATTAATAATAATATCACAAAAGCATAATAATAATTTCTCCTGCCTTTTCCCTTTTTCCCTCATTATTAATAAAAAAGGCCGTGGCTGAGCTGCGCGGTGCGAGAGCAATGTGTGTGGCAATTTCCACCCGTAACGCAAGCTCTTTGGGTGCGTTGAAGTTTTTTCTCAAGAAGAGATTTGCTGGAAGCCTATTCCCCCGAACAGAACAGAACAATGCAATACAATGAAATACAATGGATTTTCGAAAACGAAAAAAATATATTCATTTGCTGAGCAGAGCATTTTGGGGATGTGATGCGATGATGATAATGATGATTATATTTTTTGCACTCAAATCATATCAAATTCATTTCCTTTTAAAAACATTGGCTTGATTTAAAAAAAACTAAATCAAATGAGGAGCCCTGGAGGTATGTATTTCTTCATTGAAAGTACGGAAATTAAAAAAATGTTTTCTCGCTTTGAAATATGTAAGTATTACCACAATCAGGATTAGTATTTTATTTTGATATGGACTGGACTTGTGACCATTTATGGAACAGAGAACATGCAAGTAATAAAAAACTCTAAACTTTTGCTGATTTGTACGTTGTCATACCTTTTTAAACTTTTTTTAGTACTGGGACTAATGAAAACGAGTTTTTTTTTGTTTCATTTGATAGTCGGAAAAAAGCCGCTGCTTATAACAAACTCCAGCTCCTGCGTGGACGTGAGGTGTGCCTGAATACGATTACGATTTTCTCTGGATGTTTTGGAGTGTTGGACGCCATGCCGTTTCCCTCCGATTTTCATAGTTTCTCCTCGTCGACTTCAATTATTATTGCTGGTGCATGCATAAAAATGAAGCGGAGGAGAAGTTTGAACATTGAAACATGCTGTGAATGTCTGGAAGGGTTTCTAAAAGCCAAACCACAAGTTACAAGATTTCACTCGACTAGAGCATTTCTTCTTTTTTTTGTTTTAGGAAGTTGGAAGAAGAAGAAGAAGGAGGAAAGAATGAGGCCGAGTAAATGCTGATGATGGTGATGGTGGTGGTGAGTGAATAAGCACGTTCTTGCATTTCAGGGCGGAGGAGTTCGAGTTCGTTATGCTCTCATATTGCAGAGCAATGGTGGCTTTATGGCTCTGCATTGCCAGTAAGTGGTTTCTCTCTTCTGGTCATGGCTGTTTCCCGAGATGGTGGCGATGTTGTTGATGATGGCGCTGGTAATGGTAATGGTGGAAGGACTACTACTCGACGAATGCATATTCCCAACGCGGTGATGGTGATGTAGAATGTATTTTTTATCTACATTCCCTTATAAAGACGATGATGATTACTGGAGTGGAGTGAAAGGGTAGTAGTAGTAGGAGTAGTAGGTGGAGAGTTTAATGAGTTGAAGGAGGAGATTCCGATGTGAGATTGATGGGTGAATGAGAGGACTGAGAAGATGATGTTGGGGATGAGATGTGGTACGCAGCAGCCGCTGGACTCATGTCCATCTGACTCGGAGTTCGTTTCTTGAGGAGACCTAGGTCATGAGCGCTTTCTAAAAATGACTTGTGCGCTGATAATAGCTTCGCTGACTCGACATCCTTCTTCAACTCCTCCATATCCCGTTTCAACTTTGCTCGTCGATTTTGGAACCATGTTATCACCTGCAAATGAAAATAAAAAATATACATATGTATTTCAATTTATTTTATTTTCATATATTGCTCACTAAATGTTTATTTCAGCGATGGCATTAATTAAAAATCTAAACACCTCATTCATTAACTTTCTTAATGCCATCATGAGAATATTATGTGATGTGATCGTGATCTATGACATCTTTTGAGACTTTACGCTCGAACTACTCATCTGTGTGTGTGTGTGAAGTGAAGGAAAGCAAATAAAATTTACGTTGAGGCGATTCATTTTCCCATCCGTGACAAATCCGAATCAGCCCTTTTACCATGATAAATCGGCCTAGTTTTAAAGACAAAGCTTTTCGAACAAAAGCGCCGACCCTGAAAACTTCTTTTCGACTGCTGATTATGATGATGAGAACCTTAAGTAATTTACCTACCCCTACGAAATGAAATGGATACATGGTCACCCTACTACAAGTATAAAGCTCGTTTCCATTTAATTCAAGTCACTCAATTTTCTCATCATCCATCCATCCATCTCTCATCCCTTCGTCATTCTTCTGACTTGAAAATCATCATCGGACTCAACAACAGCACTTACCTAATGCTACTTTTTCATAATAATCATCACTGAATCATGTTAGTTTTCAAAACTTGTTGATGACTCCTAATCTTAAAGAAGTTGCATTAAAAAAACGCCGTGAATAATGTGCTTAAGAAGCCGCACAGAAACAGAGTTGGTGATGATATTGCTGACAGACTCCAAAGTTTAAGCATGAGACAAAAATCCTCTAAGAAGCCGAAGACAATGAAACGAATTATATTTTCTTCGCATCGAACAAATGCAAACAAAAAATGCTCATCCGATCTTTACAAAAAATAAGAACCGAGACCGTGTCCGTGCCTATTTTCCAAATCCGTATCAAAGTAAGCGGAGTCAATAAAGTAAATATTAGCTTTCCACTCTTTTCTAAGGTAAGGTAAGGGCTACTAGGCTTAGGCAGGTACTTGAATGAAATGAACAGCTATCTAATATGCATTTTACTCTCATCATCATCATGAGTATCAATGACGAGAGCCTCCTCTCATCTCATCAACCTTTTGTTTGCACAGAATACATCATCTAAACATAACAAAGTCCTGTCTGCACACACTCTACAAAGGCACTAAATAAATAAATGATGATCAAGTCAACTCCAAGTCAATAGAAATTTGAGAAGGACTCCTCCGAAGATAAAGTGTGTATCAAAGCTTCACTGATCTTTAAAAAAAGTAAAAAGACGCCGCTCCCTCATTTTCAGGAGAGAAGCTTGTGTAAATAAGCGAAGCGTAACCAGTACAAAACATTTATTATTATTTTTCTACTACAACACCTTAACCATTTTTAGTGAAAAATAAATTGTTGATGTGTGTATGTTCAATTGCAATTGTTTTTATCCATAAAAAATTATCATTCACTGGGAAATTAAAGTGGAACCGGTGGTGGAAGGAAATTACTAACAAACAAAGGAGTCTTTTTATGATGTTCAAGTGTATGTATGGATCTCTTGTGGCAAATGATCGTCTTGTGAAAATAATTTTTTTAAAATATATGTTTCAAAGGAAATGGAAATCTGTCGAGTCACTGTCTAATTGTAGCGCAAATTACTCCTCTAAACAATAATTTCAGTTAGTCAAGTATCATTTTTCCCAACGGAGTCGGAATAGAAGTTCTACCTAAACACTTTTAATGTTGAAACCACCTTGATTTTAAAGAGGCATGAAAAAGCCCTTGTTATTCCAAAACGAGGAGTGATTTCGAAGTGGAATAATTTTTTTTGCGAGTAAATTATCTCTTCCTCCTCGTTGTACTAATCACCCTGCCCTCTTTTTAATTTTTTCAGCTTCGACGAGTCATTCAATCACAATCAGGAGTGTATTTTTCAGGGTCATTTCATTAGTCATCACGTCATCATCTTCGCTTAAAAAATCATTCATCCAGTAAGATATAGTCCATGCAATCACAATTTCATCTATCGTTACTGGCAGAAGCCTATAGCTAAAATTGTATCTATTCTTGCGTCTTCAAAGATACTTTTTTCATCTAAACAAAATCCTGGTCTGGAAAAATATAATGATGATGATGATGGACCCCAATTACTTATCCCTCTACCACAACATTTCTTCAAAAAAGGCCAAATTTTGAAAAAAAAGAGCTTCCCAATTTTGATTTCTTTTTAAAAAGGAGAATTTCACGTGATTATCATTATGTATCATGTATCCATCCCCTTTTGTTAGACCATAAGTAATTGGACTAGTCTTTAGGTAAAAGAAGATGCTGATTATCATTCTGATGATGATGATGATCACAATCATGATACAACATTCGTTTCACTTGACAACTGCCACTTTAGAAAACAAGGCTATGCCATCATGTTCATCTTCATGCTATACCGGTGATGTGATACCTAAGTCACCACATCACATCACATCTGGAAGATGGAGAGAACTACCAGCTTTCCGAGATCCAAATGGTCCAAAAAATTTTATTTCGAGTCCGTCCTCCTCCCCTTCAGGCATATATAAAATCTTCCAGGGAATAATATATTTTTATTCGGAGTAAAACGAGAATTAAAATGGGGAAGGCTCAGTATCCTGCAATCATCTCCTTTCCATCATTACCATCATCTTCATAATCATATTCCATCTTTTTTCTTTGGATAATCATAATGGGAAACATCAAAAGGCCTAACTGAATCCAATCCAGTAAGAATTGTTAGAAAAAATACTCCTTCCTCCCTCAAAATAAATCTACATATTTTTTTTATTCTATGCACTTGGTCATGAAGAGCATGAAAAACATGATGATGAATAGCTTTTACGAAAATCGTTGAAAACTGAAAACGCTTGCGTGGCTGTGGCTTGACTATTTTTACTCCAACAACCTCAAAAAAATAAATCTGTACTTCCAGAGATTTTCTTTTCAAAAATAAGCATGAACTTACACTCTCCCATTGTATCATAACATAACTATTCATCGTCGTAGTAATATTATTATAATTATAATAGGCTTCTCGAAAAGGAAGAAATATATAGTCTTCTTCTTACTTATTTCTTCAGTCAGACTAGACTTATTTTTTATGTTAAGCGTTAAGCAGAAGCAACACCAAAATTAGGGGCAATAACAATAACGGGTTTCCTTTTCTTTTTTTATTATGATTATATATTCTGTTTGAAAAGCGTTCATATTATTTTTTGAATATGCATGTCCTTCTTTGCTCCTTTCCTCCAAAAAAAGAATTGTTGTTGCACTTCATGCATTGCATTGCTACATATTATTATTATTATTATTATGCTACTTATTTGGGTGTATTTAGACACGAAAAAAGGAGATATGAATTTTTTTTGCTGGATGAAATGCAATGCATGTATCCTATTCGGATTAACAATGGGCTCTTTAGTCACACCTTATGAGCTATGAGCTTAGGTATGCATGTATCATGATAGATGTGCATGCAATGTACAAAATACACGACTACATAATTGAGAGATCGTTTCGAAACTGGGCGGATATGGAAAAGGAGAGTGGAAAATCTGTTTTTTTTTCTTCTGTACGTATGCTAAATCTCAACTTTAGCTCTTTCCTCGAAAAAAATTCTCTCAAAGCCAAAGCAATAATACTCCGATCGTCATCCGTAATTATGATGATGATCATGATGATGTGATGTAATGATGGGATATAGCTTTACAATAAAGCCTAGTAGCGCCGATTTTGAATGCATTTTACAATAAAGGAAAACAAAATATGTTTCTATAATCGTGATCTCGAAAGAATGAACGCTTTTTCTCTCAAGATTTTTTTTTACATTTTCATCCAAAACATTTTCAGCTTTTATTTTAAAAAACTGTATAAGAAAGAAAGTCTTTCGAAAATGGAAATGAAAATTGCACCGATTTAGAATTTTAAAGAGGCAGTTAACATCTCCAAAATTATGACAGATGACGTGTAATGATCCTATTATAAATGACTATTTCCTTAAGAGTTGAATTCGACCATTATGATGCTAATACTATAGCACTTGATCCACGTTTCAAATTTCAAATACGGTGCTTGGTGCACGGTGTACTGAGCACGGTTCTGTGGAAAGCAATTCTCATATCACATCACATCAAAATATGTAATGCCTAGAGAAATTTTTTTTCATAGCGTACTATGTACCTACAACTACAACCTACTCACAAAAGTGCATTACTGTATGTATGCTTTGATAATGGTGACCTTATCAATCATCACTGAATGAAACAACGATAGAGTAAAAAAAATTCTCACGAGGGAGGAGGGAACGAAATAAGACTTTAAGGTTTAAAGAGTAAATTTCCTGGAATTTATTGCAGTTATGTCGCTCTCGGCATGTTTATGTTAGAATGAATGAGCTACATACATACTACATAGCTTTATAGCAAGATCTAAAGATTAGGATAATTTCTTTTTTTTATTATGGCAGTTCTTTGCATATTGTTTCCTGAGCCCCCGGATTCTGAAATGAAAATTATTTACTTTAAAATACATACGTTGTTAAAATTATTAGCAATTTTTAAAAAATGGCAGCATAGCATTTGAAATAAGAAGCTTAGCGTAAGTAGATACATGCAATCGTTTTTTGGAAACCCGCACTTCAGCATTTTTAATTCATCAGCCCAACAACCCAGAAGTATCTATTATCTCTTTTCTCCTTGTCTCCTATTGACTTCAGTTCAATAAATAAATCAAATTGAGCATTATGAATGCAGGGAACTGCCAAAAGCGAGGATATTAACGTTAATCATCATCACATCATCATCATCATCATGTAATGCCATGCCATATCATTTCTTCAGCGTCGAAATGATTTTCATCGACAATGTGATAAATCTAGCTGTCCTAGTTCCTGACATGTTCCCTCTCTCTCCAACATTTCGCTCGAGTTGATGTATCAATTGAAATATGCATCAATCAAAAGCAGTGCGCCTTTTTGAAAAAAAGCACAATGCTCTAGCTAGCTCGTCATCGCCATTGCTGTCGCCTTTTTTTATTTATTCCGTGTCAAACCTTGTTTCTTCTGGTGGCGGTTCTAGTATAAGATATAGACTTTACACAATATTGAATATACAAATACTGATAAAAGGAACGAACATAACGTCCCTACTACCTACACTAGATGTAAATGCATTAAGTAGACTCTATTTTGCCAATCTTTTATTCTCCAAACTACACATAGGTATTTCTAGAAATTGAGAAAAAAATTCCATGCTTCTCCGAAGCCTATCACATCACACATCCAATTAATTATTGAGCTTGACGAGCGCATATAATATTTTTTTTTGGAAAATCACAATTTTGAAAATGTCTATCAAAAAAACTTTCATAAAATGTACATTACACAAGCAAGCATATTATGTTCGTGCTCGTGGTTCTCATGGATTTCGGGTTCACATGAAAATAAGTGGTGTCAAACAAATAAAAAGAAGTTATTTCTGTAGTAATAGTATTTTCCAATCCCGTGTAAGAATAAAGTGACATGACAGTAAATAGCCGGGAATGTCAGGTAGAGACGCACTAAAAGTTGCAATGAAATTACATTTGACAAGTAAGAGCCATAGCCATAGCCACCACTCTCTCATGCATAGTTGATTTTGTGGAGGTGAGGAAATGAGCAATTCATAATATCCGTACGTACATGCATGCACATGAAAATGAATATCCATCTACCTATCCAGTCAGTCAGTCACTCTCTCTCTCCAGCAGAATTAGAAGAGGACGAGAGAAGAGACAGACAGACATGCATGCAATGTAGGTACGGGTAAAAGGAAAACAATACGACCACAACCAGCTTGAATTTTTACCTGAACTGTAGAAAAATCCAAGACTGATTATGATTATGGCCGAGAGTAAAGTGCTAAAAAGCGTTCCCTCCTTTCATTTCGCTCGACTGATATGATATGATATGATATGAGAGTGTGGATGATGGACAAGCAAGAACGCAAACGTGGCATTGCCATCGCATGCTTTCATTGCATTGCATGGCAATGGCATCGCACTCGGAAATTCGAATGACGAAAGGTGATAAAAGAGTAAATAGGAGAGGAAAAAATGAGAATCAGCCGAAAATGAGCGATGGGTTGGGTCTGTCATCTAATTATCAATTTTGCTGTTAGTTATTCCTGAAAAAAATGAGAAGTGTGGTGGTAATGGAGGATGGATGCTGTCATTAACAAAAAACCGGGCGACACCTTATACATGCATTAATAATGAGTGGTATTGAATACAGTAGTAGAAGCGTGATAGTAGGGGGACAGTCAATCAAGTATGTATACCTATTTTTTTTCTCTTCCTTCAAAAAAAACTCACAAGGTGGACAAGAATAGAGGTTCATTATCTCCTCCAACGCAGTAGTAGTAGTAATAGTAGGAACAAACATACTTTGTATTGTAGTGATAGTGATGATGATGTTGATGTTGCATGCGGGCCGACAGACAGCAACATTTCATGTCACGTAATAGGTTCGGCGATTAGATGAAGAAAAAAAACAGAAGAAAGAAACCTCATTCGTTGGCCGGGATCTGTCGTCCTCTCAGAAATACATATACGGAGAGAGGTGAGGTGACTACAATGAATTTAACGAGCAAAATGATACACAATATTTCAAAGGAGCGCGTTACGCTCACTAAATGGAGTGAGATAATGATGTATCCATCCATCCAATACAATACAATGCAATAAATACACTTAATGGTCCTTACAAGAGGAGAGAATGACCAACTTTTCCACACTAGCCATGCATGGCCATAGCCAGCCACAGACCTGAGTTCTATATATTAATTAACTGACAATCAAAGACGGGACTGGTGTGATGGTCTACACATCACTCCCCATACGTGTAATTGATTGGTTGAATGAAAGGTCTGGTTAAAAAAATAATAATGTTTTTAGACTCCCATTCTTTTTTTTCTGGTAGCATCATCATCATCATTATTATCAAACTTCACATCTATCTTCCATCGATCCGATGGCCTGACGCGACTGGACTAAAGTTTTTTTTGTTTTTGTTTGGATAATATTGATATGACGGAACAATGGAAAATGGGGATGACGTGGAAAAGAAAAAAGTCCAGGAAGATGTCCGTCAAATGAATAAGTTGGCTTGGCATTTGGCACCACCACCACTGCCACCACCGCTTTGACATGCGAAAACCATCACTGTATAATAGGTAATTGCCTTCCCTATTCCTTTCTAGTGCCTGTGCATTTTATGCATGATCTCATTTCTCCACGTTTACATCCAACCGCGTTAATTTCCCTCAGTGGAAATCGTTTTTTTGTTTGATTGATTGAATTTAAATTATCACTTCTTCTTGGTAGTCCACCTATTCAATCACATTACCTATGTAGGTATCTAATGCTGGATAGTATTTAGCACGACTTCATCGCAAATTATTCAGTGATTACTAGCTCATTTTCCTTTGATTATCTCGGCATGGAGCCAGAGTTGCTGGAAAACTATTAATCAGTTCGCATTAAAAATGCCAAAGCATATGTCTTGTCTAGTGCTAAGTACCTATTTCAAAAAATGTAACTTGAGTACTGCTTGCGGACTGTCCTGCCCACGTGGATCAGATACATTTGAAATTAGAGCAAATCAACGAATTCGTCTAGTGTCTAGTCTCATCTCATTAGGTAGCCTTCCCTATAGCACCACCACCATTCCATGACACACATTCCCGCTAATTGCATTAATTTAATGACATATTCCTACAAGAAAAATGCATGTCTACTTCTGGAACAAAACAAGGGAAAAATTTGTATGATATCGTGGAAAACACAAAAGTCTAAAAATTCTTCATGGTTAGTTGGCTGTTGTTATGCTCTGTACTATTCCATTAGTGTCCTAAAAAATCCAATAATTTATCATGGACTTGTGAAGACTACTTCCCGTATACTAGTATGTACTTGTAAGCAGCATTCTGGAGCCAAGCTAGCCTTGTGGAATTTATTTCCCCGTTTCAAATGTCCACCAAAGAAAATTAACTCATACATTTTTATTGGAATCATTTAATGAATTATAGATGAGGGGTACATACCTCGCTTATTTCAACACAAAAAATAAGTTGTTCAATTTTTACCTTTGTGGCTGTGGCTCTACCAGATAAAAATCAGTATTTTAGGTAACGACCTGATTGTGATTGCGACTGCACTTAACAAAAACTACCTTCATATTTGGCTTGTCGGAGGAACTCGACCAAATAAAGGTGCATTAGGGAAATTGACATTTTAAAATTTAGATTTTGCATTATTGCTATTTTTTCTATTTACAGTAAATGGCTTATTTGCGCAAACGAGTACGATACAATGGCCAATGTATTTTTCTTCCCCTGGTTTACCCAAACCAGCATTTATCTTGTACAATTCATTCCTCGAACATGATTTTTTCCTCAATTCATTATTCAAATCAAGTTATCCATTTTTATTTGCTTGAAAGCTTTTTTTTCTCTCTGCTCCCACTTCCTCGCGAAATTATAGCTAATCTGCCTGCACCACTGCCACTGCCCCTGCTGCTGCCGTATGCAGTGGAAAACAATAAGAATTTATTCCAATATCCAGCCCATCGCCAATATTCGCCTGAATTATTGATAAGAGGGAGGCTCCATCCAATCATCCTACCAGCAAGCAAGTCACAAACATATCATATCACATTAATAGCAGTAGATAGATGCACATGCTACCATTTTCTTCTTCATAATAATGCCGATGCCCGCGATGCGATGGAGGAAGAAAAAAAATTGAACAAGTGATTATAAAATTGTCGAAAAAAATTCGCTCAATACAATAACAGAGACATTAAAAAAGGTAAAACAAGACTGATAATAGCCATGTATCAATATTTTAAAAGGGTTTATTAACGAAAAATATGGTAGTAGGAGACACGACAAAAGAAAAAAAACAGGAGTCGAGTTTGAGTGGATTTGAGTAGGCAGTAAACTTAAATCCAATCGAAGTCAAAGCCAGGAGAAAAAAAATTAGATATTAAGTCATGCACCTGCCTCATGATTCCACTTTTTGTGCAGAATTCCATGCTGAAAATTTAAAGAGGCTTTCCTGCATTTGCATATCACAAAAAAACTAAACATACCTAATACCACGAGATAGGTACAGTGTATTTTATTTAGGAAATAAAAAGGTTTGTAATTTAACCAAGCAGTTAAGTAAGTAGTTGTGGTAGTGGTAATAATAACATCCGAATTATTATTTTTTTCTAAAACTGATATCCGAACTTGTCCTTTTGAGAAAACAAGTTCTCTTACTGTATTATTCACAACTTTAAAAATAATATGGATGGATAGAAGGTTGTAACTTGAGCTATTTGTCAATCATTCGAATTCGATTATGGCATTATTAGGAGGACTATTATTAGCTTGAGATAAAGTAGCGCTACATGCATAGGTACAATCATATTTACTGATTTTTTCTTCGCAAATGTAAAAATTGACATCCGATCTATGTATTACAACACGACATCAGATCAGTATCCAAATTGAAAGTAAAAATGACATTAAAGCTTATCGGATTCAATTGTAAATTTCTTGTTTTATCGAAAGTAGATAAATATATCGGGATCCGTGTCAGTATCCCTTTACGTCCCCGCTTCCCAATTATTTTGATTCAATTTAAGGATTATTACCAGAACAACCAACCTTCCCAACTGTAATTTGAATTCATACCTGCCGCATTCAGAAGCAGCAGCGGCAGGACTCTTGGTGGTCTGGTCTGGTCTGCACCCCTTCAAAAAAAATTGTTCATGTTCATGAGCCTTATTTCTAATGAAATTCATCCCCCTATTTCCCAAAGTCAGAGTATGAACATTATCAAGCCTCGAAAAAAAATGATTTTCCGGCAGTCTCAAAGAGCTGTACTGGATCTGGATGCTCACAGTCACAATGTAGTCCTTGCAATATAAAAGATACACAATTACACTTCCATTTTCATAATGGAATTAGAGTGACGGAATAATGCTTCAAACTTTTGTATGTCAAATCCTCTCAAAGCCTCTCCGAATCAAATCATACCGCAATTCCTCCTTCTATTTTCGAAAGACGTACTAGCACGTTAGAAAATATTACTTTTTGATATGATACATCCATTCATGATACATATTATAAAATAGATACGTTAGAATTAGAAGCCCCGACAACCGGGACAACTGGCGAATGTCGTTTGTCAAGTGGATTTTCACACCTTTCACATTCATAAAAGCGTAGACGGGAGTAGACAGGCACGAAGATGATTCATGTTCACATTGACAATTCAATCGAAATGCATACATATAAAGGAAGGCTCATCATGAGCATTTAGATGTCATCATTGCTACAATAATAATATATGTAATAATAATTGAAATGAAGTCGAGTCGTTTTCTATTCAATTTACTCAAACTAAAATCTACCAGAACGCGTACAACAATAATCCCAACAAAAGAGTAAGGAATAAGGAATCACTCCTTTTATAATTTAAATCTAAGTATTTTTCGATAACTCAATCAAATGTGATACATAGTACAGCGTAATCATAATCACTTCTTCTCATGCATCGGAAGAATCGCCTTATGCAAATCAAAAAATAAATAAATACATGCATACCTAATAATAACAACAACAATAACTACATGATATTATGTACGTAGCTTCTGTTTTACATTTTTTCAAGCTTGGATTTCAGAGCAGATCGGAGAAAATGATCTTGTGCAATAAAAAAATTGTTTAAAAAAATATATGGCACAAAGATAAGTCATAAATAAGTCGTTGTTTTTTCCTTCCACTTATGAAATATATCCTAGTTATAACTATTACATACTATTATTACCGTGCATTTTCCCCCCTCTTATCATTCCTCCATCAGTAGATTTTAATTGTGTGTTGGCTACCGTTTCACGCAAAAACGACCAGGCATATACCTAATACATAATGTATTCAACTCTTTATATATTTTTTTCCTCGATTCGATTACATTACTTGATGAATAATGAGCGTATTTTTTAAAGAAACAATGATACGAAGTTATAAAAAATATTTTTAATAGACAAAAATCTACATGCATTCATTTTTATATCATATTATATTATAGGATTTTTTTCTATATGAAGCGCAACCGCCAAGCCAAGCCAGTGCAGTAGCAGCAGCAACTTTTCAAGATAAATCCAGAAGCGGCTGAGGCAACATTCCTACTAATTATTACAACTCAGCGGCGGAACCGTCATCGACTCTGAAAGCTCCTCTCTAGAAGCTGGGCTTGTATCAAATGATAAATATGTATTTCATTACATTACTTCTTTTTGATTCTCATCTCAGATTACATAATATAATATGTTGTTATGATGATTATGTGATGCATGCAATGCAGCAGTAGAGAAGTAACCGAAAATGTACGGACGGAGAGAAACAAACAATTCACCCAGCCATTCATTCATCGCCTGCCAATATATAAATATAAACATACCAATTAAGCCGCGGCAAAGGCTTCTCTACCGAATCAAATCATCATGGCATGAGATATGTATTTACCTTTCTCATTGGAAAGAAGAACAATATTTTATTTCCTAAACGGCTTGTTTACTCTTGACCATGCATTATGAAGGGTCTAAGTCGACTATGAGATATGAAGACAGAGACACACAAAATTACATTTTTTATGATTATGATGACGATGATGATATTCATTCGACTACTTTGCTCTCTAGCTGAGTAAAATAAATGATCTAGTAAGCCTGCATGCATTTTAGTCACATATTATCCATAATTTTGCATATCTAGGTAGATACATATGAAAAAGACAATGAATGGAAACCAGATGGTTATCAATTTAATATATAGTTTTTTTTGCAATCCCATTCCAGAGAACAATGGACAAGGCTACTCCGTGGAGGAAACAATGCTAAACTAAACTTTACCAACCCGACCGACCAACTTTAGCACGATTTTTTTTGTATTGGCAAGCTGTCTTCAGTGTCTTCTCTTACTTTGTGGGATGATATGTGTGGGTAACTATTAGTCTCATTTGCATAATATTCTATCATCGTCCTGCCTGCCTAGCACAACAAACACTGCTATTTTGCATGGCGAAAATCATGCGTTTTTACTTAAACTGAAGTTCCAAGGTAACCTCTCGCATGTTACCTTATTTTTATACAACGACATTAATTGTTTGTAATTGCGGACTATTAATAAAAAGCTGAGTAAACGTACATACATCTAATTTTTTCGTCTGCGAATAGTAAAAAAATCAATCGAGCATATCATTTTCTCAGTGATAATTGGGATGGTGTGAATATTCAATTAGGAAAAAAATCTCGAGGAAATGACAGATGCTTTGGAACATGCAGTTTCATTTCACATGTCATGTCTCAATCGTGAAATTTTGACAAGTCCATCATGAAATTATAAAATTTAAATAGTGCATTAGAGTCGTGGTGGAATCAGGAAAAAAATCTGAGAGGAAGAGATAACATTTGTTTTCTCCGCGATGATCTTGTAATTAGGAGCGCGTCGATCATGATCATGCAAATGAAATAGAATGGGCTAAATAAGGATTAAGATCTAGAATCAACATCTTATTTACACCTGCGACATGCCTTCCATCCAGCGTCCGCGTCATATGTAAGCTTCATAAGCTCGAGCTTACTAACTTTTTTGTGAAGCTCATTTAAAACAGGGTTAGTAATGGAGAAATGAGAACTGAAAATCGTTATCAGTACCAAGTTAGTTATTTTAGGAAGACAAATCCGCATTAAAATTTTTATCTGACAGCCTGAAGACTCAGTAAAGCAAGTCTCACAGGCTGCGATCGAGCTCGCTTAAACTTCAAGCAAGCTGACTTCACTCATGATATGAAAAAAAAACAATAGAGCCTTTATTAGTCATCCTGAAATTGACCAGCAAAGTGGTACTCATAAATAAGACCCTCTGCACTCAGTTTTTTTGACTTCACAACCTGAGCATAAGTAGTCGGTCCTCAGCATGTACCTTAAGGAAACTAAAAATGAACGCAGCATCTTTTTTCAAAAATGAATGAAACCTTTTTCAAAGGACTCAACTCTGTAATACATGCACGTCAAAACCAAATGTACGATTTCTTGAATTTTTTCGATGAAAAATACCTAACCCGGATTAAAAATCGTATGCTTCACTCACATTATAAAACCACTGTTTTATATGCATCGTATTTTATGGAGAGCATTTAAACTTCATTTGGCTTTCGGAAATCGAGTGAAGAGGACTCGACACCAGCAAGCTTGTAATTAAATGTTTTTGTGCACTTTTCCGTTGGCTTAAATATGAAAAAGACG